>PVIJ01011483.1:0-54455 GCA_004024925.1 Scalopus aquaticus
TCCCTCCCTCCCTCCTTCCCTCCCTCCCTCCTTCCTTCCTTCCTTCCTTCCTTCCTTCCTTCCTTCCTTCCTTCCTCTCTTCCTTTCCAAAAGAATCTTTCCTAACACAAAATGTAAATATCAAAGAGTTAATTGAAACCCCTTTGCCTAGAGAGGATAAAGCTTAAAAAAAAAAAAGTCACCTGAAACTGAACATGTACGCTAGGTTTCTCCAAGTACATGAGATGCCTCCAACTACTTTTAGAGATTATCATTTATATAGAAAATAAGAAAGTGAAAGACAATTTTCTGCCTATGAAAAGGATGTAATTCCCATTAATTCCTTTCAGCAGAGCATAAAATGATGATTAGCCAAGCAAAACAGTTGCCCAGCTCCCTTATCTAGCTGCCCTGAGCTGAACAAATTACTTATAATTTAACTCTATATTTTTATATGGATAAATGTCTATTAGGAATTTAGGTGCATTCATAAAAACAGTGTCTATGAAATATCAAATTAATTCTTTACTATTGTCAGATTTTTACTGTTCCCAGGAATCCTGTCATTAAATATAAGTTAATTTTAGTTACATGTGGTGTAGATGTAATATACTCTTGCCTCTTTTGTAACTTGTTGAAAATGTAGTTTTTATGATTTATATTGCCTGATTGAATCCTCCATTGAGTGTGGACCTTGTTAATCTGATTTAGATTGTAAAACCCAGTTAGTCGTCAGGGATTTTACAGACCTCATTACATCCTTTCTTTTTTTTTTTAAAGATTTTTTTTTTTTTTTATTTATACATACAAGCTGGGGTACAGGCCAGAGGCGTGGGGCGGCGAGAGGGTTCACCAGAGACAGAGCAGGTAGCAGAACAGGCAGATCAGAAATACACTGCTGAGGGGAGCAGCGGGCAAGGCAGGAGAGGTCTGCCGCACCATGTGGGATTCTCCCTGGCTGGGCGTCGAACTCGCGTCGCCGCTGCCGACAGCGCCACAGCGCAGCGCTTAACTGCTGCGCCACCAGGGAGGCCCCTCATTACATCCTTTCATACATTTTACTCTTTTCATTTCTTCTCTGGAGACTCCTAGTCAATCAGTGCTACCAAATAATAATAATAAAAAAATTACATCACTATTCGATCCACCTGACATTTCACACTCGTTCCTTAGCTGCAAAGAATGATATGCAAATAAGTTTCTATTCTGCATATTTTATGCCACATTGTATTCCATATTTTCTGTCATTTGATGTTATATAATCCCCTCCAATATCTTGTGGAATTTTGGAAACCTACTACCAATAGATACATTCAAGATAGTATCTCTCCCTACTCTGTTTAAACAGTGAAAACTTACTACACTATATTGCTTCTAACCTCATTTTATGAGATATAAATTGTGGTGATCTTATCAAAATGGATTCACTGATCATAATTAATCAGCTGATATCCATATTTACTTGATTAATGTCTTGTGTAAATATCAATCTATTTTAAGAGGAGTCTGAGGACATTGTATCCATAATTGTCTTTTTTTTAAGACTTATTTATTTATGCATACAAGCTGGGGTACAGGCCAGAGGCGTGGGGCAGTGAGAGGGTTCACCAGAGACAGAATGGGGAGCAGAACAGGCAGATCGATTGCAATACACTGCTGAGGGGAGCAGCGGGCGAGGCAGGAGAGGTCTGCTGCACCATGTGGGAGTCTCCCCGGCTGGGGATCGAACTCTTGTCGCCACTGCAGACAGCTCCACAGCGCAGCACATAACCACTGTGCCACCAGGGAGGCCCCTGATTTGTCTTTTTTTTTTTTTTTTTTAATAATGTGGATCCTCCATGCATGGCAACATAGACATACAATCTGATTTTTATGGAATTCACATTCAAGTAGATCTTATCAGGTGGTAACACAAGAGTTTAATAGAAGAGTTGTGATCTGGACCTTAAAAGAGAGTCAAGAGTTATGGAATAACAAACTATCTTCCTTGTGGCTGGTCTCCTTTGAGCTCTGGCTTTGGCTCTGAGACCAGCTTTTGGGACTCAAGAGACTTATGTGACCCTAGCTGTAATGCGCCTGGCTGGCAGTTCTCGTCATTATCCCATTCTGGTCTTTAGCCAGACTATTTGCAGGTCCTTATCTCCAAAACAAGGCAACTCACTCCTTGTGCAGTCACTGCTCACCATATGTCCCTCCACCAGGATACGGTGTAGAACTTATCTCTGCAAGTCTGAATAGGGTAATTTAAGCAAAAGCAGTTGCTGTTCAATCAATAGTTTACCATCTTGAGAAAAACAATGACTTGTGACCCTGTAGAATCATGAACTATTGCTTATTCAGTGCCAGCACTGTCTTCTTCTTGGATCCCCCCTGAGTATCATGCTGACTTTAGAAATTTGTACAACAGGGGGTAGGGTTTATGAGGCGGGCCAGCTGGTTTTGAAGAGCCAGCTGCTCTAAATACTTCCATGCCTCTTAAGACATGGCTGATAATGCTACAGCTCAGGAATGCTGCCAGCCACATGTGGGCTGTGAATAAAGTGGAACTCAGTGGGATATGTTCCAAAGGAATGTCAATTTTATATAAAATATTAAAGTTATAGTAATGATGATGATAAAATCTACAGTTGGAACCCCTTCTAGAGCCTTACTTTGTCTGGCATTGCATTTCGTTCTGTTCCTGCTTTATTTTGTATCAGTCTTACAGCAACTTAAGAGACTAAAGCTGACCTTATTTTATAGCTGAGAAAAAGTGATGTTGAGTAATTTTCCTCCAAATTCATGGTTAGGAAGTCACAGAGAGCTAAAATTCGAATTCAGGTAAGGCTAACTCTGGAATCAAAGAACGAAAATTGGTATTTCCCAATACCCTGTAACAACTGCATTCACATTTTAAAATCAATAAATTCTATTTCAAGTATTTTTAAACTGTAGTAAACTGCTTTCTTTGAAGATTAATTGATGTAGGAATTCTTTGAGATTGCTGTTAAGAGAAAAGAGAGTACTGCATTAAAAATATCAACACGTCTAATAATTCCATTTGAATTTGGAATGAGGTTCTACTTTACTGTTTTCTGACCTTATTGCATGTCAGCTATGGCTAAAATATTTTTAATTCAATTAATTCAATGTTAAGTTTATAACCTGATTGATCTTTTAATCAAGTAGTTATTATTTATACCTCTTCAATAATTTAAAGTTAGAGTCACCAATTAAGCTAATAAAACTGATGACTAGCCATGTGATATAAAAATGGCTGTTTTCTTTTTAAAAGCATGGCAAAAGGAAAGGAAAACAATACTCACTTAAATGTATAATGCTGACTTTCATTAAACATGTATTTAACAGACTCCTACTCTGTATTAGTCACTGGGAACATAAAGATGAGTATGTCACCATCCCACCCATTAGTTGCAGAAAAAGGATAAGTAAACATAATAAGTCTGTGTCAACAGAAGTTAGCACTGCTGCAGTGGGAACATTCAGCATCTAATGTCAGCCTGGATGAAGAACAAAGACTGTGAACTAGGAAGGTTAGAGAAAGCTTCTGAGAGGATGTGCATTGTAATATGTGAGGGACTCTGAGGAGAAGTTATGTGGTCAAATCCCAGACACGCAAACGATTGTATTTAGTTTGTGTCCCCAACAGTAAGATGGCTAGAGAAGAATGTGAAAGTTCAGGAGAGAGGAGAGGATGTTGGTTAAAACTGAAAAGGAAAGATAGCTGGAACAGATTGGATTTGGCATTTGTATATCATGTTAAACAGATTTAGTTTTATCCTGTGAAAATGGAAAATCACTGCCGATTCTGAACAGGACACGACATGATCAGATATATAAATTGGAAAGCTCATCTCTGGTGATAGACAGCCTCCGCTTGGAGATGTGATGGGGAGAAGCCAGAATGAAGAGAAGAACTCCAGCTCAGGGGCTTGAGTGGCACAAGGGAAAATGATGGGGGCCTGAGCTGAGATCAGAACTGGAGATGGAGCCGGCGTGGTGTAGGTGCAGCCTTTAGCAGATAGAGTTGAAGACTTGGCAGTTAACTGGGTTGGGAGATGAGATGGTAGAAACACATCTCAGAAGATTCCCCCATTTCTGGCAAGACCGTCTCTTTTGAAGTTGGTATGATTTTAGAGACTGACAGAGAGAAAAAGGAAATAGTTGATGAACAAAATGATGAATTCCCTGTGAAAATGTTGGCGGTAAAAGCATTCCATGGGCTGTTGAAGAACTGTCAAGTAAACAAGACACATGTTTGTTGCAAGTTGATTGAATTTAGTTAAATTACTAATGAACTTCATTAGAAATAGTCATACGATCAAGACAATCCTTTAGTTATAACCTATTTGAAATGAGAAGGAACGAGAGGAAATGAAATGAGAGGGAAGTTTGGAGGAATTTGCAATGAGATTAGGTACAGTTATGGCAGACATGTGTGGCTAATTGGTGGGGCTTGAATATAACAGCATTATTTCTTGACTCTCAATTCATATAGTTAACACTATAGGCAAATTTTGGAATTATACTTTGCCTTTTCTGTTGGAAAATTTTAATTACTATCTTGATAATGAATCCTTTTATAAATTTTACAGAAAAAAACAAGTTGATATTAAAATGTTGCAAAAAGTTAGGTAAATTTAACTAGCCCCGTATGTATTCACTCTTTTTTTTACAGAATGTGCAATGTGGTGGGATCGTAGAGACCCCAGGACTTAAGTGAGCGGTACCTAGGAGCTGGAACTCTGCTTCCAGACTCACAATCCCTGTCACTTTGGACCAATGACTGAACAAATGTGTTTGAGTTAATGTCTCTGTATAATGAGGTTAGTGACCCCTGTCAGAGGATTCTTTGAGGCACAAATGGGAAAGTGTGTGAAAGGTCCTGGAGATAGTGTCTAGTACATGGCAATATCTAAATATCATCGGTGTTATCATTTTGACTGTCCTTAATGCTATTCTAGGAATTCTGAACATACAGATAAAAAAAGAGACATAATTTGATTAGGCAGTGCCTATGTGTGTGTGCATGCATGTGTGTACATATAGAAACAAACACACATGCATATTCACACATGTGGGTGTATGTGTATACATACATGTATGTGAATGCATTTACATATATATGAATAGGTATCTGTATATATGTTTGTTTATTTTTGACACACTGGTCAGATGTTCAGCACTAGAATGTTCTTATCTCCCTTTCCTTGCGCATTAAAATCATTTCAATAACACTTTCTGTATTCAGAGTTAAAAAAATCAGAATGTTTATCTTCTTCTGTGGAAAGTCATAGAACTCTGCTTTAATGGAAAATGACCCTGAAAAGTGAGCAGACTCAGCATGAGCTTAGTAGATAAAGTTTCAAAACGTTATTTTCTTCTTCTAATGTAATTTGAAAACAATTCCCTGAAACAATTTATTTACTAGTTAAGATATTTTTTATTCGATTTTACTTTGAGCTATCAGATTTTTTCAATCTATAATATTCAAAACACTTCTAGTCACATACCTAAACAACATCCTGTAGAGAAATATTTTTTTTTCCTTCACATTTTTATGACTGTATCTCCTGAGAGTGTTTCCTAGAAAAATAGGTGAATGGAAATCTAATTTGCTTCTATTTAGCTTTAAACTCTGTGCTTTCAACCCTGTGTTTGTGAAGCTGGGTCCATGTACATCAATGCACAAAGCAGGGTAAAGAGACCTTTACAGAATGAGGCAGTAGCTGCCAAGCAGAAAGGTGGCTTACCTTAGTGTTGTTGTTGTTGTTGTTGTTGTTTTTTTTCCCTAATAAGTAAAAAATGGCATCTTTCCTTTCCAAGGTAGACTATCTCATTTTTTGGAACCTCAGAGAATGCAAAATTGGATACATACTGAACTAATGAAAACTTGGCAGTAACCACCAATGTTTCAGACTGAGATTTACTCAACCTCTTCAGTTTCATTCTAAAGGCTCAAGCTTTTTGTCCAAGCTTTTCCATAAAATGCCAATTCTCAGTGCATGGTCTGGGGAATCCCTGGGTTTCCTTCATCTCTTTTTGGGGAGTCCATATGTTCAAAGCTACATCCACTGACAGTGCTACGGTAGATTTGCCGTTTTCATATCTGATCCGCAGTGGCTTTTCCAGAGGCTGTACCATGTGCATATCACAAGGCCGAAATTTGACTTGAAAAAGTAGAAAATAATGGCATTCTTCCTATGATTTTTGTTTTAGATATATATAGTCATTTTTCATAAATATGTGAGTCAGCCACAGAGTTATTAATGTTTTAGATTAATATTTTAAATGTTCTCAATTCTAATTTCTAACCTAGCAAATACAATAGATATAAACAATATAAACTAAATCACTTTGGAGACCCCATATGAGACCAACATGTCTGAAAACTATTATGTATAAGTAATGATAAAAGCTAGCATTTATTTAGTGTTAACAATACTCAGGAGCTGATGTGAGTGTTTTCTTATGTACTAATTGATCTAATTCTCCTATGAAAACACTTGACGCTTACAAGTCCTGTCTTACACATGAAGATGAGGCACACGATTGTAGTAATTTTTCCACTGTATATAGTCCTAGATCTGCCCATTATCACTGCCTCTCAGAGGATCACAGCTATTCCCTTCAAAACAAAAGCTTTTGATATCTGTGAATCAAATCTTTAGAAATGCATTGTATAACATGTGTTTAAGGTTTATTCATCCTATGGGGAATCATACCATTCCCTATAGAAAAGGGTATTCTGTATCTCAATTCAGAAAATAGAGCCCAATGATATTTGATGGGTTGATAGATGGGTCCTAGGTGGTGCTGTTGAAACTGATGGTTGGTAGGTAAAATCCTGGCCTCAAGAAGTTTGCATCTAGCAAGAGAATGAGTTAGCATATATATTTTTCCATAATTGACAATGATAAATGTACTATGAGCAAATTAGGAAGACGTTGTTGCATGGTATAGGATCATAGTCTGGGAAGTTAGGTACAGTGTTGGTACCTAATTACATGTTCAGTAAAGGTTGATGTTGATTACTATGTGGGTGAAGTGTTTTTCTAGGACAGAAACCATCCCTGATTCATACAGATGCTGCAGGAGAAGCACATACCACACATGCACTTATAGTCTGTTTAGAAATAAAATTATTGGCTGATCCCCTGAGCTGGATCGTATTACAATGTGGATTGAAAACCATGGAGATTTGAGCAAATCAATAATTAGATCCAATTTTTAAAAAGAATCCAGTTCAAGAGCTAAAGTAAATAGATAAAAATTTAGAAATTACCATTCACAGAATGTTTTCCATTAATTAAAATAAGTGGAGGAGTTCCCATTTCTGATCATCATTTCCAAGTACATACTTGGTAGAGCTACTAAGGGGAAGATTTTACATGGAAAATACTTTTAATGGGAAAAATCAGTAGGTTCAAAAGTTTTACAGATTCACTGGGAAATGTCCATTAACATTATTTTTCTATTTTGCACCCCCAAATAGATTGTTAATTACAAATTGTAACCATAGCCTACTTCTCTTGGGTCAGATCCTTCATGAGTATCAGTGACATGAAGTGGGGTTAATGCTGAAGCAGAGAGTCGTAATGGACATAGTTGTCTACGTGACTAGTGGTGTGTCCACCAATGGGGTGGAAAGGCAGCGGGAGACCACCCCGTAGAACATAGTAGGAAGGAGCTTACACTTGTCTAAGGTGAAGAATTCCACTGTTAAATAAAGAAAGGAAGAAGCAAACCAAGTGAATTTGCAGCAGAAGGCTCACAAAACTTGGTAATCGATGTAGGTGTGACAAAAAAGAACAGAAGGACAGAGTCACAGGTGAGTCAGTGTTTGTGGCTACACCGGAAATTCTAGTGGCTGCCATGTTGCAGTGAAGAAGTCAGCTTTAGGGGGAAATGAGGAATCCATTCCATAGTGGGCAAGAGTTTGAATGCAAAGCAAAACCAACAAGTTGAATGTTGTGCATTAAGTTGTAAATGAAGAACTTGGGTGAAAAGTAAATATTGGAGAGTGACACAAAGTCCTCTTGGCAGAAAAGCAATGGTTGAGGTCAGTGCAATGAGTGAACTACAGGTGAGAGTGGCCCACCCAACCGTCAGGTGTCTGCTTACTGAAAACCGGTTTGTATCAGCTTCTCACGTCACACTGATGCTGCAGAACCATGTGCTAGAATGCAATTTGGGATGATTTGAGCTGTCATATGGGGTAGGAGGAAAGAGAGTACAGGTTTATTAAACATTTAGAGTTATAATCACAAGAAACAAGCAGGTATTTGGAATGATTGTAAACTTAATCACATCTTTATCTTCTATCTGTGTTCAATCACCTTCCTGTAATTGCGGCATACTTGGGCGTTGTGAAAAGGAGCCCAGTCCTCTTACGGAGATTACTAGTGTCTTCCCCTGTTTGAATCGGGATGCCAATGGCAGCTTCTGAAGGTGGGAACTGTAAATAATGGGCTTCACTGTTTATTTACTGAAATTTTCTGGGAAGAAAGAGTGACAAGCAGGTCTGTTTGGCACCTGGCTTCCCTAGCAGACTGCCACGCCCACCTTCTGTGACCACGCTTAATGATGCTGGGCATTTAGGAGACATTGTAACCTTGGTTATTTTTAACTGTGAAATACCTAGATCATATTATGTATAAGAAATATCGACGGGGAACCAAATTTATGGAGAGAAATATCACCCTTCGGGTTGAAAAATTGACCACTACCAGAATATAATTTTTGAAAATGCAGCCTGAAGGCAATTCACTAGAGGGTAATTTTTCAGTGCAGTCGGCAAGTTTTTGCAGGATTCTGACAGCCTCTCTCTCTCTCTCGCTCTCTCTTGCTCTCTGTCGCTCTCTCTACCTCTAAGACATAACTTTGTTCTAAATAATCTTCAACACTACAACTTCTTAAGACATCCTCTTTAATTCCTATAGTCATATAACACAGGAGGTATAATGTCTAATACCATAACCTGTGATATCATTTAAAAATAATTAAATTTTCAAAACAATGTATCTTGAACCTAACGTTTATCAGTCATGATGGACACATGTACTGTTTTGTGCACAGCTTAATGGGCTCCTTAAATAATCTGCCAGTGCCTCGTTTTTCTCCTTCTGGAAGGATCCTGGCTCTCCTGTCAGGCATTTCTTCCCAACCATGTCATTGGCTGTGTCACCCAGCTCAGAAACCTACTGTGGTTTCTCACTGCTTTTTGAATAAAGTAGAGAAGTCTTAGAGTGGCATTCAAGGATACTCTAATCCAGTTCCCATGTGTAGATCCTAATTATTTCCCTTCTTAGTATACCAGTCACCCCCAACCTCACCCTGTGTGATTGCACTTTGGGGTGTTCGCAGTATTGGGGAAAGTTAACAGAAGTTTCCCTTCAAGCAGTTTTTAGCATTAAGTAGTGTGAAAGTTTTCAATGTTGCAGACATTCTCTTTAGATTAATTTAAGGTAAATATGCTTCTGTGGAGAAATTGAATAGGAAAATGCTAAAGAGGAGGGAAGAAAGCAGGAGGAAGGAAGGGATCTACAAAGGTAGAAAGAAGGAGAGATGGGAGAAAGTGAAGAAAAAGACACAGAGAAACAGAAAAAGAAATTAGTAGCTTTATTTAATTGCAATGTAATTCTAGAAATCTAATCAAATGAGAGGATTTCCTGGGTGTTATTTTGGACATCAATTTCAAACACTTTTATTTTTTTTTTTCCTTTGGGCCACATTGGCATAACTTATATTGAGATGTTAAATATTAATGGTTTCATATATTAATGATATCCCTTTGCTATTAAATTATTAATTCTGTAATATTAAATGTTAAAAGTACTTATCTTAAGAGGTGATGTAGATCAAAGTAACAACTCATACCTCAGATTAAAGCAAAAAAGTATTCTTACTAGGTTCTTACTAGGACTCTGGGTTGCATTTGAATGTTCACTTGTACATTTTGGTTCTTTCATTGTAACTATAGCGATTACTTTAATAGGGTATGCAAATGTGTGTCTAACATTAAGCCTACAGGGTGCCGTTTTTTTTGTGATTTCTGTGGTTTCTTCAAGTTCCTGGTGTTGACATTTCTTTTGCTCATCCATTAATATTTTTGTTCTTACCAATTTTGTGATATTTTCTGTGTTGATAATGATAGAGGTGTTACCAGATCTATTGGGTTAAAAAGATAAGGTTATTAACTTCTTTGTACCTCAGTTTCCTCATTTGTAAAGTGACAATAATAATATTGCCCAACTCAGAGATGTTGAAGAAGTAAATGTTGCTCTGACTTCTGATTCTGTTACTATTTTACACTTATTTGGTAAAATATCTGCCCTCATGGACCTTAATTTTATTCTATCTCTGTTGAAACTTTTCCTTGCTATTTTGATTTCCAAAAATAATTGCACAAAGAAGATATTACATAAAAATGTGAGTTAGACTTTCATAATATCTGGACAGTTCTCTATCTTACAAATCAAGGTCTACAGATAATAGAAATGCAGCAGTTTTTATGAACTTACCTATCACTTACAGTAAGGGTTTCAAATAGTCTGGCAATGGTGATGTTCTCTGAGAGATCCCAGTTCTGAAGCCCCATGCTGATAGCGTACATGCACGTACCCATACGCCCTCACACCGGTGCATATGTATAGTTAAGTATTGAAATTCAAGTTCAATATTCCACTCAGCATTTTTTTCAAAGCCTTCCCTCCCCACTCATTGACTTAGGTTTCTTTCTTGCATGAACTCAGAGTTCATGGACTAAAGAAAATGTTACCTGCTTACCTCTTACTTGTATGCTAGATTTTGAGGTTATTGAGGTCAGACCTGTGTGTCCCCCTACAGGAACAATGCCCTTTGCTCTCCACACATTACTGAGTGAATGTCCATAAATCCTGCAGTCCTGTGCTACTTGATGAACATTTTAGTTGTGCTGAGTATGAATACAGACCAGGAAATGTAGACAGTTATCATGGAATGAATATAGACAAGGCCAATGGTTTTTGTCTGAAAACAGTATGAATAGCTACTTGCCATCCTGTTTTATTTGGCGTCCACACAAGAAGTGCTCAATTGAGTCTGTTTTTCTTCTTAGCCCCAGGGATTTGCATCTCCTAAATCCATCTCTCCCTTGCCACAGGCCACCCCACAGCCTCAGGCTAAAAACTTGGTAATTCTCCCTGCCACCAAACCTACTTCTCCTTTTTCCCTCTATGCATATTCAGATTTACCTCCTTCCTTTCCTCGGACAGGAATCTATTATCTCTAATTCTAAAGTTTCATGCATTCCTCAAAGCACTGCTACCTGGCTTCTCCCAACTGGTTTTCATTTATAATCCAGAAACTCAGTTCACACTCTTAGTCTTTAGCATTCTTGGCCTCACTCTAAATCTCTTTCTGCTTCTGACTTTTATTATTTGCCTTTGTAGTGGTTCCTCTACTCTTAGCTGGGATATTGACTAAATTATTTTTCTCTGCCCTTTCAGTAAATGCCCTGCTCTGTGACTTCCTTGATGTATTAGCTTGGATTAGTGTCTTACCATTCTGAACGGACTTTCCGTGCTTACTTCAGTGAGATTATATCGTACATGTAGAGAACATGGTGTGTGTTTAGATTAGAACATACTATGTGCGTGAAAATGCAAGCAAGCTGAGAGAAACCTGTAAAACTTGTGTGGGGCTGACAAACATTTCACTGTCAGGAGCACATGGTCCTTAGTTCAGATCTGTATGTCTTATTGGCTGAAAAAAAGAGATGTAATCACAGAGAAAGCAAGCCTGTTTTTAGACAGTTGCAGTGAATAAGTCAAAAATAAATCAAATTCTAAATTACTTGTGTAGATAGACATAAAGTTTCATATTTGATATTGGTGAGTTTGGATATTTTCTAATATGTTTTAATTAGTGTCATTTCTATTTTAATTGTATTCTCTATCCATTAATTCATTCCATTAATACATATTCAATATGTACTCTGTATTTGATACTGTACAAAAGATGAACAAATACAAGGTCCCTTCAATCAGAGAGCTTACTATTTCTAAATAAGTTCTCAGTTTATATATGCCTTACTTTACTTTAAATTTGACATGGAACATTCTTTTGCAAACCAATTAACCATCTATGCTAAAATTCTTTTTTTTTTCCCTATGCTATTTAATTTTCAAAAAAGTCATTATTGCTTGAAATATGTAGATGCATACAGGTTATGTCAATTAGCTATAAATTCAAGGAAACAACACCTTTTTTTTCTTATTTACAAATCTTAAATGATATACTTAGACTCATAGTTTGACATCAAAATACCTTTCATTTTCTCATCATCCTAGTAAAATTACTATTTTTTTTATATCTAATGAAAGACTCACTGGACTTGATAGGGAAAAGATTGATTTTAAGTGCAAATTTTGACCGCAAATGAGCTCCCCCACGTTAAGTAGTCAATCAAGCATGGCAGAAATCAGAATGATGAACTGAATGTATATGAATGTGTATGTGCACTCTGTGAGGACATCCTTGCATCATCACATGTGATCCGATTATTCCTGAATGGGCAAGGCTGAGAAGTGATGACATGATCTTTCTAAGATGCAGGTTCACAACCTATATCCCAATCGATCTTTTTCTTTTCCACTAATAGAATTATAGCCCTTAATCTATGCAGCATCTGTCCATTTAAGAGACGTTTTTATTATGATGTTTATAAATGCAAGAATCAAGTTATTCTTCCACTGAAGATCGTTTATAGAGTTGGTGGATAGGAGAAGGAATTTTTTTAAGCGTTCATAATTTTGATGTATTTTTCTCCCTCCCAGCCCAATATGTGTTGAATACAACAGAAAGCATTTGCCAAGGCTGAAGCTTATGCTTTTCAAATAGACATCTCTCAAATCTGCTTAAGATGTTACTATGCAACCCAGTTTTATTTTTTCATCCATTTGCATTTTGAAATGTTTCCATCCTGCTCAAGTTATTAGACTTGGCTGCTGCAAGGTATAGATAGGAGCCCGCCTGCACGTAGGTGTCTTCTTGGAAATCACCTGGGGCCTAGAGTTCTGCTTTTCTCACCTTATCATATCTGGAGCACAGATTTGCTCCCCTCGTCTTATTCTGGCATCTGTGAATCACCTTCATGTTGTCATATTCGCAGTTACAAAGTAGCCGATGGAAAAGGAGCCAACTACTTGAGGCGCTTGCAATGAGAAAAAAAACTCTGATTTCAGCATTATTCATTGGAAATGCTGTTTGTGAAAGCATTTACTTCAGTTTCTGAGATGCTGGCAATAACTTTAATAGGCAATGCATAATCCTGCTTTTTAGAAAAATGTTCACATGTGCTGGAGAGTGAAGGTATCAGTAATTACTGAAAACTACATGTAAAATGAGAAAATGGGTAAATAATCACCCATGAATTGCTTGTATTTTATAATAGTATTTACTAATTATATGTATAATGAGCAAGTCATGTCCATAGAGGTGATACATGATTATCTCAAATATATCAGTACCTTATTAACTTGACATCATCTCTTTATAAACATGTGAATTTAAGTGAGCAAAACAAATACTGAATTAAAAAGTTCAAAAACTTAACAAATTCAAGTTAGAGCCTGAAAAAATAGAGAAAATATATTTATAAAATTAAAAGTCTTAACATTACTGTTTTCGAGGAAAGTAAGTTCCATCAGCACAAATATATATATATATATATATATATATATATATATATAGAAACATTTGATTATTCTGTTTTAGTTCTACTGTTTCATAAAGTTTCTTAGTAAGTTCTCATTTTTCTATACATATAACTTCATGTATTGTTTTTTTTAACGATTTATTTATTTATGCATACAAGCTGGGGTACAGGCCAGAGCCGTGGGGCAGTGAGAGGGTTCACCAGAGACAGAGTGGGGAGCAGAACAGGCAGAGGGACGGAAATGGACTGCTGAGGGGAGCAGTGGGCGAGGCAGGAGAGATCCGCTGCGCCATGTGGGAATCTCCTGGGCAGGGCATCAAACTTAAGCCCTGCCAACAGCTCCACAGCGCAGGGCTTAACCGCTGTGCCACCAGGGAGGCCCCTCATGTATTGTTTGAATTAAAAGATTGGCTCCTTTTGTTAACCTTCAGGGAGATGCGTGTGTGAGTGCACACAGTCACTGTACAAACACACAGACACACACATACCCACATATCACTTCTAACCACATTAAAGGTCTTCATACTCAGTGGAAACCTGGTGTGGAATTGATTATTCTTTTCAAAAATTTTCCACCAGTAATTTTGTGCAGGTTTTACTGTAGTCTCTGAGGGATTTGTGAAGACAAGATGGCAGTGGAAAGGGAAATACTCAAGGAAAACTATTTACAAGGGAGTGGTGTACAGAGATTCCTTTAAGTCAGCATTTATAGAAATTGTATTTCACGAATAGTAAAACTGATGGCATTCTTTGTAAAAGAACCTTAAAGGGCAAAAGGCCAATAATTTTGGAATTCTTTACATTTGAGCTTCACTTAGAGACTCAAAGAACATTAGCTTTTAAAAGTGTCTGTGAAAACCTTCAATAAAAACACTTTACACAAAAGCATTACGATATATTTGGTCACATACTTTTAAAAAAATCTATCTTTCTATTTTTGCATAAAATAATTGGGGTGTAGGCCAGAGGTGAGGGGGGTTATGAGAGAATTCACCAGAAACATAGTGGGGAGCAGAACAGGCGGATCTACTGAAATACACAGCTGAGGGGAGCAGCGTGCCAGAAGGAGAGGTCTGCTGTGCCATGTGGGTCAGCTCCCTGGCTGGGGATCAAGCTCAGGCCTTAGGGGTGACAGTGTTGAGACTTACTAGTACACCAGGGAGGTCCTGGTCATAGACTTTTGCCCTTGTCACATAGTAGCATCCAAAGGAACACATTTTCTTTGGGAAATCTACCTTATATGAAGAAATCCCTGATGACTGTTTAGAAAGATCTAGTGTCTTGCAAAGCAGAGAAATGATGAGCATAATTCTTACTAGAAAGCAAGCTTGAGGACCTCCCTGGAGGTACAGCAGTTGAGCACCGCGCTGTGGAGCTATCAGCAGCGCGTGATGTGAGTTCAACGCCCAGTCTGGGAGAGTCCCACATGGCGCGGCAGATCTCTCCTGCCATACCCGCTGCTCCCCTCAGCAGTGTATTTCTGATCTGCCTGTTCTGCTCCCCACTCTGTCTCTGGTGAACCCTCTCGCCGCCCCACGCCTCTGGCTTGTACCCCAGCTTGTATGTATAAATAAATAAGTCTTAAAAAAAATTGTGACATTTCTTCCTAGTTCTCTTCTAAAAATTATCTTGATAACCACTATCTTAGTAATTCAGAATTCCCACCTGTTTTATTAAAGGGAATGTCAGATTTTTCAGGTTATGACAGTCCCAAATGTCTATTGAAGAAGCATCTGAGATTTCAGTCTTTTAGGAGGTGGTTTCTGGCACACATCTATGATTTATGAGGACATGTGAATTGTTTTGAAGAAATATACCCATATTAAATAGGATGATTTTTTTTGAAATATGACAAAGATGAATGTCCCTAATATAAAGAGTTTTGACAAATGAATATGAAATAGGCCAAGAATCTAGCAGAAAAATAAGCTAAGATTATGAATAGGAAATTTCCAGAAAAAAATATATAGTCTCTACATAGCAGTAAGTTTGCCATCAATACTGGACATGAAATTCAAATTAGCGCAACACTGAGGAAGCATCTTTTAACTCATCAGCTTGCCAGAATTAAAGAGCATTCCCATCTAGAGCTGGTGAAAATTTAGAGGAAACATTACTGTTCATTAATTTTTAAAAGCATAATCTGGCAATATCTATTAAAATCATGTCTACATGCCCCTTTACCAAACATACTGTACTCTACAGGAATAAAACATATTTGTATGTTGTATCTATACATAGACACACAACACATACAGTGTATGTGCATACATACTATATACATTATATATATGTGCATGTGATATATATACACACATAATGTGTATATACAAACACACACACATATAAAATGCAGCTCATTCCATTCACATAAGCATAGCAGTGTGTGTGTGTGTGTGTGTGCATACATGCATGCACACACACACACACACAGGCACATGTGCAACTTTATGGTGGAATTCTTCATCCTCTGTAGTCTCTCATTTCCTGTCCTTCTCCAACTCTCAAATACATCTCTTATGTTTAAGAAGGACTGATAGCCCACCAGTCTCTACCTTAAGATTGCCAGACTCTTGGCTAAGGAGTATATCCTGCTAAAATAATTTAAGATTATGGGAATGTTCACATTGAATCTGTCTCATGACTGTTACGGGCCAGTTCTCTTTGACACAGATCTGGAAGTCATTATTTTTTTCTGCCCTTGTTTACCTAATCATATTCATTCATATGAGCCACATATGTTCTCTCTCTCCTGCTGGCACCAGCTCCTCTCCTCAATTCCAACCCACCATACTCAGCAGGTTTAATTCCTGCCTAATTGTCTCCTTTGCTGGATCCCTTCCTCTGTTCAGTTTCTAATTTTGGAGTCCCCTGGGGTGAGCCCTCTTCTCTCCTTTTCTCTTTCAATCATGGGATCATACATAGTCCTGGTGTCAAATTCAATCTTCATTTTTTTCTGTCTAAACCTGTATCTCTAGCCCAGGTTTTCTGAAACCCAGAGCAGATCGGCAATGTCCGGAGATGTTTTCCTTTGTCACAGTTGGGAAGGGTAAATACTACCATCCAGGAAAGGAGGCAGGGGATACTCTGAACCATTCTGCAGCACACATGTGCATGGGGCAACCTTGATAGCAAAGAGGTATCTGAATCTTGGAGTGAATAATGCTGAGGGCAGAAAACCCTGTAGCCTGTATTCCAGAATCATGCATGCACCATTACCACGTAAATGTCAATGTGTCTCTCTCATACTTGATGTGGATAAAATGTGAATCTTGGTGTTCCCTCCAAGTCCTGCCCTGTAAATACTAACAGCACATGGCATGTTGCTTCCCCCATACCTAGGAGTTAAGCTAATTCTCATCTTTTCTCACTCTCATTCAGTCTATCAGCAAATTCTCTAAGTTCTACCTTCAAACTTTATTTTAGCATCATCCATTTCTCTCCATCTCCAATTCAGCCCCTTGTCCCCTCTGTTGCGTGGACTGCAATCTCCCCTTATCTGCTCTCCTAGCTTCTGCACTTAGTCACTGCTTTTCATTCACACAAAAGTTAAAGAACCCCTTTACAAGCATAAAATAGATCATGTCATTCCTCCTCCCAAATCTCAACTTAGAAACCTCAGTCCTTAGAAAATTGCCCTGAAGGCACACTCTTCTCCACTGTCCACCTCCCAGGCATACTCACAAGCCTTCTCATGGCAGAGGATTCTCCTCAGAAAGGACAGCAGTGCCTCTCCCCTCAGGCCTTCCTCCTTGTGCTGCTTTCTTCCTAGAAGACTCTGCTTCCCGGCCCTCCCAGACTAGCTGTTTCTTGTCATTCATTCCTACCTTGGATCAAGTGTCACATCAATTGAGTGAACTTTTTGTGTTTTGCAAAAATAAAGTGCATCCCTACCCTCGGGCACCCCATTTTGTTCATTTCATTCATAATACCTAGAGCTGCTTTGTTCATTTGATTTTTTTAAATATTTATTTATTTATGCATACAAGAACTGGGGTGTAGGCCAGAGGTGTGGAGAAATGAGAGGACTCACCAGAGACAGAATGGGGAGCAGAACAGGCAGATCTACTGAAGTACACTGCTGAGGGGAGCAGTGGGCAAGAGAGGAGAGGTCTGCTGCGCCTTGTGGGTCAGCTCCCTGGCCGGGGATCGAACTTGTGCCGCAGTGGCTGCGGATAGCTTCATAGTGCTGAGACTTAACTCCTTGTGCCACCAGGGAGACCCTTTGTTCCTTTGGTTGTCAGTCTCATGGCATGAGATCCCCGATGACCTCTTCCTCTGCAACATTTTAGTTGGAGCTTGATAAACATCAGTTGCATTCATGGCAATTTTCAGCAATACAATTAAATAGCAGTGAAGCATTAGTTCTTAGAAAGGCTGACACTGGGGCCTCCCCGGTGGCGCAGCGGTTAAGCGCTGCGCTGTGGAGCTGTTGGCAGCGGCGACGCGAGTTCGACGCCCGGACGGGGAGAATCCCACATGGTGTGGCGGACCTCTCCTGCCTTGCCCGCTGCTCCCCTCAGCAGTGTATTTCTGATCTGCCTGTTCTGCTCCCCGCTCTGTCTCTGGTGAACCCTCTCGCCGCCCCACGCCTCTGGCCTGTACCCCAACTTGTATGTATAAATAAAAAAAATAAAACTTTAAAAAAAAAAAAAAAGAAAAGAAAGGCTGACACTGAAGCTTAGTAGGAGGTCAAGTTCAGAGTTCTAGGATTGAATTTAAAAAAATTACCTGTCAGCAGTGTGACTCTACATAAGACATACAACTTGGAGGTTCTTTCTAGTTCTCCTTTCTGCCAAAAATTACATGATTTACCCATCCCTCTCCTGTTGTGACCTCCTTATAAATAATCCTGTTTTTCCTAATACTAGATTTATTCCTATTTACTTTCCAGAAGGATTATAAATTATTTTCCAACGAGACTGTGTTTTCATTTTTTCCCAACAAGGTTAGGAATTAATTTAGGGTAAAGATTCTTACTTGACTTTGTATTACTTATGCTATAGTGCTGAGCTCCCAGAAAACCAGCGAACACACTTTATATTTGTATATAGAATTGGGAATACCTATTTGAGTCTCATATTTTTTCTCTCTCTTTTTGCTGAGTAAAGGAAACTCGAGGCATATGGCATTTCATATTTAGCAAAACCTAAACTTATACAGAAATATCAGTGCAATTACAATAATGACAAGTAGAACAACAGATTCACTCAAATCATTATAAAAGTTAACATCTACCAATAAGGTTGAATATATGCCAAGGCCTACTCTAATAGCTTTACATATTGTAGCTCACTTAATCCTCACACTAACCCTGTGGAGTAGGGCTGATTGCTTTTCTCCTCTCAATTCTAATAGTGGCAGAGAGCAAGAAAGAACTTGCCAGTGGTCACGCTATAATAAATATTGAGGTGCCCTTTAAACCCAGGCAGTGTGACTTCTAAATCAATACCCTTAACCTCTATCTGTTCATTTTGATAAATACGATGTAATTGAGTTTTTAAAGGCTTTATACCTTTAAAGTAACAAAATCCTTTCTATATAAATGCAACTTTTTAAAATTCTGCAAACAGACTTACTGCCGTATACACTGAGACAATTAAATATGTCTCAACCCTTCACTAACTTCAGTGATAAATAATATTACTGCTTGATGGTATGCATGACAAATTCTTTTTTATCCTCTATGAAAAATGCAAGACTTTAGATGAGCATGCTAACATAGCTCTGCATAGTCAAGTGGGGGAGGGTGAAATCAAGGAAAATAAATTGCTCTAACAGTGTATCTTGGCAGTGCAATGTTCCATTTTGGCAAATAGCAAAATGGATATTATGTGACATGATCTTCTTTGAGATGATCTTTTAAGTTTGCTGATGACCAACAATCTGAATCAATTGATATGAACAAATTTTAAGAGTAAAAATTAACAAAAACACGTTAATTGCCCTTCTATCAAAGGAAGACATTTGTTATTTATAACTATAAAGAACCATGCTAATTTTTACAAAAAGCTTAAGATTCTGCATATTCAGCAGCCACAGATTAGGATAACAACCATGAAATGCACAAATAAAAATCCTACATTAAAAAGAATATTCGAGAGGCCTGCCTGAAATAGAAAGAAATGGGAAAAAAAATCTGAGTAAATGTCTCGCTAGATAGACGATTCCGTGTTCTGGGCCATGTGGCGCTTGTCATGCTTCATCTCCACTGTCCTCACCAGTGTGGACGCAGGAATGGTTTTTGGTCCCTTAATTAAGTGGAATCAGTGTGGAATGATAGGGCTGGACAATAGAACCATTTAGGTTTTTTGATGAGGTAGTTACCCATATGTTTAAGTTTCAAAAGGATCTTACACCAGGGAAATTCAAATAATCCCTTGAAAGATCTTTTATTTACTAAATCTTAATTTCACAACTTCTGTCTTACATAATCAAAGGAATAGCTATCATTGCTTTACAGATGAAGAAATTGTGGTATTTGAGATCTGATGGTAGAAATTCAAAAAGCCATTTCTATACCAGAAATGGAATGTGAAGTCAAGGATATTGAAACTCAATCCTTATTCTACCATGTAGTAGCCATGTGACTTTGAGATAGACAATATAATTTAGTTTTGATTTCCTCAGTCGGTAAACTAGAGTAATGAATATCAGAGTCCAGCCCTTGCTACTGAATTTTTTGCTGAATTTAAAAAGCTCTGAAACTTTAAAAATCTACCCTTCTTTCTCTTATGATCTCTAATTTTATAATTGATACTTTAGTTGCTCAAGCCAAAAATTGAAGCAATATTCTGTAAATCTGTCTTAAACGGTTGAAACTGTGTACCAATTATATCTCTTAAATACCTCGGGAATCCCTTCCCTATTTAACCTCCCATTGCCTTTGTCTGAGTAAGTCTGTTACGTCAATTCTGGATAACTCCAACTCCCTTAACAATCTGTTCCATCCCTTGCAATCATCCGCCATACTGCCAGCCTGATTATCACAATCAGAAATATGATACCAGGCCTCCCTGGTGGCACAGTGGTTAAGTGCTACCCTGTGGAGCTGTCCGCAGTGGCAATGCAAGTTTGATGCCCGGCCAGGGAGCTTCCTACATAGTGCAACAGACCTCTCCTGCCTCGCCCGCTGCTCCCCTCAGCAGTGTATTTCTGTCGACCTGCCTGTTCTTCTCCCTGCTCTGTCCCTGGTGAACCCTCTCACTGCCTCACACCTCTGGGCCTGTACCCCAGCTTGCATGCATAAATAAATAAATCTTTAAAAAAAAAAAAAAAGAAAAATGATACCAACCTTCCTTTGATATCCCTGTATATCTTTCAGTTTAAGAAGCTGAAACATCTTAGCACACAGAAGAATCTGGACCCTTTAGCACTATGTTATTTTTTCACCCGAATCTTCCTTGTGTTAAGTTCCACTGATCAACTTAATCATATTCTAGACTGTCAGATCCCCCCTAAGTCTTTGGCCTTTATGTATCCCTTCACTACCATCTGATTAATCCTGTTCCTTTTTCAATACTCACACTTTCACTTCACCTTCCAAGAAAGGAAAAATATAATTGCACACCTAAGAGTGTGCATGCAGTACATAAAAACAAAACAAACAAACAACAACAACAAAAAAAAAAACACTCTCTCACAAAGAGAGATGAACTGAACCAGAGAATATAACATATTAAAGGGAGCATGGTCTATTTCTAGGACTTTTGTGCTCTTTAACTCAGTTTGTTCTTCATTACTTACCAATCCCTGTATATAGAGTTCATTTGAAAGGGACTCTACTGTCTTCTTCACACTAAATGGTGCTCATGCCTCATGCTAAAATATTCTCAAGGAGGATGCTTTGTTGATGTGTTTGCAAAGAGGGTGGAAAATGCTTAGAAGTGCTGAATGTCTACCCCTCTGCTGCCTGCCTCGCATCCAGCCCGTCATCAGGGCATTCAAGTGCAGGAGTAAATGCAGCTGCTGCTGCCTTGGGTTGGAAATGAACTGATGAATGTGAATGTGTTGATGGCAGAGAGAAGTAAAGAGGCTGGGAAATGGCAGCTCCTGGCTTGCCCAGAAATTAGTCCAGATAGCATTTGAGCAGTGGCTTTGATTCAGCTATTGATAACCTGGTAAGTTGATTGCATACTATATTGGTTTTACTTTAAGATGAGGTAATGTTTAATTTTAGTTGGTTAAAAATATAGGAGAGGTGCTAAAGATGACTTAGACTTTAACTTTGTGTAGCATGTTATGTGCTATCAGCTTTGAACTTCATCAGTTGCTTGCACGCTGTCCTGTCAGTAAAGTCAGGCATCCTTAAGCTTGTTAGCATCTGCATAAATGCTGACTTTTCTCCAGGACATGGCAGACCATTTGGCTGTACCAGTCCTGGGTCCCCCTCAGTTTATTTGCATCTGGCCTGCTTAATATCTTCTCTCAGTCTCAGAAGTCTCCCAGTTAGAAAAACAAATATTATTTGACAATATCCGTAGGAGAACTGGACAGAGCTCCAAACTTCACCTGAAATGCTTGAAAGTGAAAAACTGAGCTAATTGCTAGATTACCAAAGGGACCCAGTGTAGATTAGGCAGGGAAATTCTTTGAGGAAGAAGTGTCTGGGATCTAAGATGGGCCAAGTTATAGAAGTGAACGGGACTTTCTAAACTTTCATATTTGCTAAAGTTCTGTGCCGGGCTGCTAATTTTAGGATTAGCTGAAAGATCAGTGTCTTCAGTATAATGAGAGAGGACAGTGTTATCAGGAATTTGACTAGAGGAATAAGCAGGACTCAGTCTTGGAAGCCACATCAAGAATTGCTGAAGTCTTCTATGAGAAATAGCAAGAACAAGTGTTGCAATATTTTAAGTGGTATAAATACCAGTTGTATCTCTTTCTTAAAAAAACAAAACAAAACCACCAACAACAACACTGATGTCTGTGTAGATAAAGGTGTAAGGTGGGTTTGGGTGCTTTAACAGCAATGTGAGTGTGGAGACCCTTAGCAAGCTAAGGGAATAGTAGCATGAGAAACTGTGGGAATGTTGCTGTTCTGAGGGAAAGTAATCTGCTTATTTTTTAGGAATTAACAGGATTAAAATTTGAGATTTGTTTTTCCTTGAATATATCTGTTGACATCAAATCAAAAGGGCATCTGAAAATCATCTCTGTGATCAGAGGAAAATGTGCATCTTTTCATTTATCCTTATTGCCATTTGCCCTTCATTGCTATGAAGATAACTTCAAAGAGGGAGATTTTTGATCTTATGTTTGAATAGAGCAGACCAGAATAAGATGAGAAAGTAGAGTACCAGGAGGGAAAGGTCTTTCCAGAAGCACAACTTATTCCAAGGAGTCAGAATCACCAGACCAGTGCCCCATCCTTCACTGAGCTTCCCGTCCCCTTTTTAAATCTTATTAGAGAGTCAAGCTAGGACTCCAGTAAGAAGTGCTTCTGCCATCCTGACAATTTAACACTCAAATGAACTCAGATGAATTTACAAATGGAGCTACCTCTGTTTACAAATTAGTGTCTAAATGTTATCAATTTTCCAAGCCTTTGGAACTTACTTATCCTAACAGGTACAAGAAAACTGAGATTTTTTTTTTCCCCTATATTTTCAGGTTTTTGAAGTTCATCATTTATGACATAGGTAGGCAGAAGAAAAAAAAATATGCCTGTGTAATCTCACATGTGCAAACAAGCCAAGTTCTTAAGGAAATTATTCTTGATATTTTTGGTTTTCGCTTCTGAGAAAGCTAATTCGGGTTCCTACGGGAAAGAAAGCCCCCTCCAAAGAGCTTCTTCCTCTGTCTCTCCTGCTATATTCCAGCATTATACTCCTTTGCTACAGATTAGGATTAGACATTATATTGAGTCAAGCCATATTGTCTTAAGTATGATTTTTGATGCATTTTGCATGACTTCATTTCATTTTAGTGATATGTGTGAGGTATTATAAGCACAATCCCTCAGACTGAAGTTCAGAGAAATGTATATAACAAAACTCAAATACCTAATATCTGATGTCATACTTGAAAAGAGTATATTTCATAATATTAACTTCTCCTGGTGGTATTTTGTTTTGGGTTTGATACCTAACCCTACAACTTTTGGTATAGACCCTCATCCGTGGATTTCTTGTTCCAGCCAATGAGTGGAAGCTGCTAGAAACTGCACTCACGATGGGGGACAGTGTGTTCTGTATTTCTGTTTTTGCTCTGACATGAAACTCATCAGCTTTTGTGTTTTCAATGTATACACATTAAACAGGGAAGCATTTAATTATTACAACCAAGAAGGTGGCTTTAATTTTTAATAAAAAAGTAACTAAATGAGAACAAGAAAAGTTTTTAAAGTCGCTCTGTAATTTTGCCAAATATAACACTGTATCTTTTTTTACATTAGTTATTGGATACCAATGAATGATTGTTTTATTTTAACAGGCAATCTGCTGCTGCCAGTGTGTTTTCCTTCAAAAGGTGAGTGCCTTTTAAGAAGTATTATATAAAATTATCATGGTCTCTGATTTATAACTTTGAAGAGCCTATTAATTTTAAAGCCCCGTGGCTAACAGCTGTGATGTTCAAAGGATAGGATATATAGAATTATCTTAAACTCGAGATTATTGTGCATGGTGCAGACATTTTGTGGAAAGGACAGACTAGGTTTTTTTTTTTTCTTTTTCTCTTTATGTAAGAAAATTAACGTGGTGATTTGAAAAGAAATCCCTGTTGAAGAAAAATACAAAGAACACAGTTCAGTTTGGTTGTGTTCGTTTCCGTTGGGTTTTGACAGTGTACTTGGAAATAGCAGCCACCTCAGGGTATGGCTGCAGGTTTGTTATTGTGGTTGCTTCATTATTTGTTTGTTTGGTTGGAACTAGAGAACACCGGCCTCCTTCATTTGAAAGTCAAATAAATGGTTGTATCTTCAAGGCAATATTTACCACTAGAACTATTTTTACTTGAATTTAATAACATGTTAGGTTTATCCATGAGTTAAATGATATTGCTGACTCAGTTTAGTATTTAACTTTTCAAGAAGTCTGTGAGGTTGAAAAGTAACCTAGATGTTTCAGTTTTGTGTCTTTTATCTTTTATCATTTAACTAAAAATGGTTAGATGGTGGGCTAATTTCTCAGTATATTTCTCTAAGCATTTCAGTCGGACACTGAAACATGAGGAGGTTATTATTTACAGGGTACATGGATGACATTTTGACTTTGTCTCTCTGAAGATCCACGGAGAATGTTTTTAAAAGAACCCCTTCATTAGCCTCTGTGGCAAACATCAATCTCTATTACTGCTCATGGTACCACGTCTCAGCTGCTTCTATGTGTTGGTGGGCTGTCATTGCTTCTTTATGTTTGTATTTCCGAATGCTGTGGTAAGAGATAGTCATTGTCTTTAGGGTTTTCAAACCCTGCACTTGGTTGTAGTAACTGAGTAGCTGTATGTATAATTATGCTATTAAGATTAGTCAATTTGTAAATGACAACCCTTTTTTTCTGCAGAATAGGTGTTTCCTTTGCGTGGTCCGAATTTCACACTAGGGTGATGTTATATTAGCTGATATACAGTATATCAACCATCATGTCCAGTTAGGTAATGAACAAAGAAATATGTTTTGAAACCAGCACTGTTACTTTTAAAAGCCTTGTGCTTTTAAGGTAGGAGCTCATAAAACTTAAATAAATGGTCAAAAAATATCCTCCAAAGCAAACATCACCAGTGTTTCTCTTTCATAATATTAGCTATGGTAAAAATCACAAAGAAAACTTATAAGTTTGATCTCAAGCTAGGTGAACAACTTTAAAAACGGGGAAAACTGAAGTTATCTTAAACTTGTAAAAAAAGTAAATTTATATAGGAATAGCAGAGGCACTACTACTCTGGATAAGCAAACCCTAGCAAGGTATAGCTCAGTCTAAGAGAACAAGGACAAGTCAGCTTCCAGGAGGCTTTAGGAGGAAATAGGGGAGCACTGTCTTGAGCCAAAGTTTATCAGAGCAGAACAAAAGTAGTCGGTAGCTTCTCATTAGCTGGGTTTTTGTTGGGTGAGGAGAAAATCTTCCTTCCCTTTCCTACCGCTGGGTTATGTAAATCTAGCTGCTGCTTTGGAAGAATCCCAGTATACCTTGGAAAATGCAAGGTATATTTTCCCTGCTTAGAACCTCCAAAAAGGCAAGAAATTGTATTATGGAGAACCCCCTCTTCAGGCCTTTTCCACTTTTTTTAGTTTTTCCACTCTTTTAAATGTGGTTTCCTGTATTAATTTTAACAATGTAATATGTAAGTTACTATAGTCAGTGTTCAGAGAACATATGCAAAGATATCAAAAGCCCTGCTCATTTTTCCCCCCATCTCTCCATACAAATGCTCTAGTGAAAAGAACAGACTTGTGGTCAATTAAAATTCACTTATAAACCAAACTCCATCTCTTACCAGCTGTGTGACCTTAGACAAGCTACTTCATCTCTCTGAGATCTTTTTGTAATTTTTCAGGCTGGGTAAAAACATTTCCACTACTGCTAGACTGCTGTAAAGATGCTGAAAGTGATTTGTCAGTTTCCTGCTTCCCTCTAAAAATAAAGTTCTCATTATGTATACATAACCACAAATACCTTATTGCTTTATTTGATTGAACTATATCTTTATGGTATACTGTTCCCTTTTTGTTTCTTTTGTGTATGCAAACTTTGCCTTGGGTGCACTGACCTGACCAATATTGATGTTTTAAAAATGAAGACATAGTAATTTGCTAAACTCTTCATAAGGATGTTATATTCTATGGGTGAAATCCCAGTACATACTCAGAGGATTGCCCTACAGGCAATTTTGAAGCGAAAACAACTCTCCTTTTAGTAATTCTTTTCTTTACATATCTTAAATACTGCTTTCCTTTCCCTCAGTGTCTTTTCTTAGAATATTTGCTGTTCAGATAGCTACTTCCCGATATACTGGAGAGGAAGGACCTTGTTCTTGCTGCTTTTATTCTTTCATCTAGGAAAACATCTTCCCGCAATCCTTTCTCTAAAACACTGCTGGGTAATTGGATAGTTAAATAGCTGAAAATGGTTCAATAGCCTTCCTAGGTAATATTTACATTTTAATGAGCTTCTATAATGGCTTAACCTAAATGCAAGGGAATATGATGATTTCTTTGGCCTGGGCAATAATTTGAGGCCAAAAGTCTATCCCAGGCAGCCCTGTAAACTATAAAATACAGGGTTGTTGCCTCTATTTACTATAAAACTTCTACCTGAGTTCAGGGATTCTCATTCACATTCTTTCTCTCTTACCCCCACCGTCTCTCACTGCAGATAAAAAAAACAAACAAACAAAAAAACACCTTTGAACAGACTTAGTTTTTTATCCAGGTCTCTTATGAAAAATTTAAACTCATTTTTAAATGTACTCTCCTTTTCTCCAACCCCCTACATATTGGATCAGTTTCTTTGAAAACTTTAATAATAACTTACTTTTTAATCTTGTTTTACTTGTCACAAATGTTCATGCACATTTGCTGAACAATTACATCAAGGTTGAAAGGAAAAAATAATTTTTGTGCTTTGATCAGGAAATTGAGGCTTGGCCCAAGTATACAGAAAAAGGGGGGTTAGTTCTAGGTCTTTGGATACCTAATTTGGTGCAGTTATGTGCACATTATTCTGTCACATGAGAGCAATGTAATACTATTTTCCTTCCATGGATTTATGCATATATAAGGAAATAGAAAGAAGAAAACCAAACAAAAAGCATGCACACCACACGTGATGTGACTCAGCTTTTCAGTAAGTCAGACTCACCAGGCTACTTGCCAGGATAAACTCAGTGTTGACAAGGAGTTTGATTAAGAAATGCATATATTTATAGCAAAAAGCCAAAAATGAAAAGAGTTTACAAATGATAAATGAGAGATTCATTTTTAAAAAGAATTTTCTGCTTGAATAATGGAGTGTACATATGATATAGCCAAGGTTTTTGAACACACAGAAGACTCTGCATGCTGCATTCTGCTGGACACAGCTAATTCTGGTAAGAAAAAAAAAGACAGTGGATTCTCCTGAGAAAATATTAATTTATCTTTAAATGTCATTCCAAGTTCTTTAGTGATAAAGAATTTAAAATCTTTGATATTTATTGATTTTATCTCAGTGTTTGCTTGGGTTTATTTTCAGTTATGATTGAAGGCTGTCTACTGGGTTCTGTTACTTCCAGAAATACCTTCTATCATCTTTGTCCTTTCATCTCATGACTGTGAAACTCCAATGGTCGGTCTCACAGTTCTTGAGTCAATGCTTAGCAATTATATGTGTCATCAAACACTTCTCCCCCGTGTGACAAATGGATGTTTGGTATTTGCTTTCTTGATTATTTCTAACAATAATTCTACATTAATTTTGATAAATTCACATTAAAGTTTAACAGCTCAGGAAAGAAAGGTCATCCATAAGGGACATTTTTACTTGTCCGTGAAGTGAGTTTACCTGGGATTATAGACTACAAATAGATAGAAGTGTCTTTTATTGTGAGGATTGCAACTACATGAGAAGAACTCAAATTCAAAGTGAACATTTGTGAATGTATTTAATTTCTCCATCATGCAGTATTCCCCAGAAGACTGAAAAGTCCAGACAACTCTTCTGGGTTCTAGAAAGAACCCCTTCCCAGGAGAAAAAGCCTTTCTTGTACACATTCTTTAAAACCTACATCAGGGCCTCCCCTGTGGCGCAGCGGTTAAGTGCTACACTGTGGAGCTGTCGGCAGCAGTGTCGTGAGTTTGATGCTCCTGGCCAGGGAGAATCCCACATGGTGCGGCAGACCTCTCCTGCCTGCCCGCTGCTCCCCCAAGCAGTGTGTTTCCGTCCATCTGCCTTTTCTGCTCCCCGCTCTGTCTCTGGTGAGCCCTCTTGCCGCCCCACGCCTTTGGCCTGCACGCCAGCTTGTGTGCATAAATAAGTAAATATTAAAAAAAAAAAAAGTAAAACCTACATCATATGCTGTTCATTGCCTTCCCTTATGCAAAGATACTTCTTTTAGTTTGTGATCATTACTCCCAATTATTTTCAGTAGCGATGAAGGTGTCTCTTGAGTCCTGATGCTTTCATTCTGAATCAAGTCCTACACTTCTTTTTACCTTTTAACTTTTGACATATTTTCATTGGTAATTTGGTCATTAGCATATTTAGGAGATCTAAGTTTATATCACTATTTCAAGTAAATATTGAAAGCCAAAAAGAGATAAAATTTTTAGTGAGGTTCACTCTATGTAATATAAAACTCCACATGCAAGCCTTTTTCCTGCATATTGTCAGTCACTTTTATGCATTTACCTTGAAGTATATTAAGTTTGTCTTTCTCAACTTCAGAGAGGGATTCGGGGCGGTACAGGATGCTTTTCTCTCTCAGAATTCCCAAGGATTAATTTTCTTCATTTATACAAATAGAGCCAGTATGAAACCTGCAGGTTGAAATTAAGTATAGATATGAGAACTCAAATTACATAATAAAATGAACAGGGGTAAGCTTCTCTTCTCCTGATGAAATGTTCATTGTAGAAACTGTAGCGAATGCATCTAGTAGATTGTGGTGAATTCAAAGAAGAAAAAACTGGTCCTCAGCCAACCCTTGAGATAACTACCACTGCATTTAAGTCTATTCTACCACATTTCTTCATTCATTCATTTACACATAAAAATGAGCTTTCCCCATGGAGGGTCTGCCCATCCCCTTTCTTAACTGCATGCTTCACCAGTCTGCGCTCTGTCCCTGGGGACAGCCAGGTCCCCATGTCCTCTAGCTTCTTTTGGTTCAATGAGGGGGAAGGCCGGGACAGCACAGGAGCGAAGAACATGAGATCAGCTGTCATTTCTCCTGCCTCCCTCTTCCCCACATTGCTTTCATCAGCTTGAGCCACAGCTCTCAGTTCCTTCACAAGCAGCTTTCTCTAGATCTCTTAATGGTTCTAGATATAGCCCCTTCCTAGGTCCCTGCTGTACTGAAAGGATAAGTGTCCTCCTGTGGAGTCCTTTAGGCTTTTTCACCATCCACCTGCATCTTTGCAAAACCCTTCCCTATGTCATCTCAGAACTGCCCTGATGTGAGGGCACCATCTGTTTCTAGCAGGAGCTTCCTCTCCTCCTATGCTTTATAAATCGCTGCATCGTCTGCTTTTGATTTTGCACTCTAGCATGCCTTGACCCTCCTTGTGTGTTGTTCAGTATTATTTAAACGCATTCTAGTGATTTCTAGTGCACACGTGTCACCAGGCATGCTTCCCTTGTTTTCTAGTTTTCATCAAGAGTTTCGGACCCTCTGAGCACCTCTGCAATTATCTGCACTCCTCAGGCTGCATTTCCAGAAGTGAATGGGTAGAAGTGCTTCCAGTGGCATTGTTTTATTAATTTTATTACTCATGCTATAGATTCATCATCAAAGAAGTTCCCTCTCTTCTTCATTCTTTGGTCTGTCTTCATATGGCCTCAGGCAGGCTAGCAGTCACTTGTTTAAGCCCTACTGCTTGATAATGGGAGACACTGGCTCTCCAGTTTCTGTGATTTCCTCAGGATACTTTCTAAGATTTGTTTCCTCACAAGGTCATCAAACCACTTTTCTTAATTAGCAGCAGGACATTTTGCTGAGATGTCTGAATTGTGCCTGTAGACCTAGAAACCACACCAGGTGTAGCCTGGAAACACCTGAGACCAGAAGGCTATTTAATGCACTGAAGGGCAATCCGCAGGAAACCCCTCAATTTGCATCTGTACCTTCCTTCACCCCTTACACTAGTTCTTCCCGATTCAGGACACAGTGGCTGGGTTTAGTTTTGCCCCTCTTTTAGCCTATGGCGTTAGGACCTAAGGCTAACTTTTCAGTGTTTGACCTCAGAACTTACATCCTTTTGAACTAGTTCACCCTCTGGTTTGTTTTTTAGCTGCTTTTCTTTGTTCTTTGTGTCTCCATAGTGATGGAATGCTTAGCTGAGCCAGGCCCAGATTTGCCTCCTTTGAGGAGATCAGACAGGAAATAGATTTCACTATACTAGCTTGGCTGAAACAGACTTTCCTAAAGATGTTAACAGAGTAAGGGAGAGGATCCAACATACCCAAGAGCAATTGGAGCTAAAGCTGTGAAGCTTGTTCAGGTTTTGCAGAATTAATTAATAAGCAGTGGCTTTGGCAACTCCATGATCCTTCAAGAGTTTGAGGATTCTCTCAATCTTACGTTCCAGAAATAAGGGAAGACTGTCCATGGCGGATATCGCTTTGGTCCTATCAGTCTCCATCCCCACTGTCTACTCTCCAAGTACCGAAACAGTTGAAATAGAAGTAAAACAAAAATTCACCCATTTGTCTTTCTTTTTGTTCAATAGAATTAAGAAGTTTATGTAACTCAAATATTCAGTTTGTGACTATGATGATGACCTGCATGATACAAAAGAAAAAAAATGTCACCAGAGTTATCAGTGTGTGCCTACATCTGGCTAACAGCCTAGAAAGAATAGATTTACAAAATGAAAACCTGAAGTGTTGTATACTTTTCTCACTGAGAAAAATGTGTGTTTGGAGGTAGCAATTCTTGCAAGGGAAATGTGAAAAATTTATATACATGATTTTCTTGGACATATGTTCCCTTCAGATGTACCTATGATTAACCAAAGGAAAAGTAATTATTCTCCCTGGAAAACAATTAAAATACCTTCCCTCTTGTGATGTTTAAAGATTTTGTGTGGATTTCTATAAACTTGTTTTTTCTAGAAACTGGCTGTCCTCAGACCTACTTTTAGGGGCCCATGGGTATTCTATGTAACTTTCATGAGTAAGTGTCTATCTATGGGGTTTTGTCCTAGCACCACTTTTAAAAAGTTGCTGTATCAATGTTAATGATACCCTAATTAACCACCTTATAATATTATATGCCATGTACGCGGCAGACCTCTCCTGCCTTGCCCGCTGCTCCCCTCAGCAGTGTATTTCTGATCTGCCTGTTCTACTACCCGCTCTGTCTCTGGTGAACTCTCTCACTGCCCCATGCCTCTGGCCTGTACCCCAACTTGTATGTATAAATAAAAAATAAATCTTTAAAAAAATATAGTATATGCCATGTAATTTCAAATTGTGCTACTATAATTGAAAATAAATTACAGGTGGAGAGCAGAGGGGTGGGAAAGAAATCACTTAAATAATGTGTTAATGTTAAATTAAAGCCATTTGCATCTGAGAGAGAGCTCTAGTAACCAAAGCTTCACTAGTTAGAACACACAACGTTGTTGGGAGAATTAAGATACCGTTACCTGATGAATAATAGTGCAGCTATATGGAGGTGAATTTAAAAAATATATATATCCATTCTAAAACTCAGCAATAGAGTAACAGGTGACAATTTGGTTTGACATAAACAACATCATCAGTGATAATATGACAAGCCTCTTATTTTGAATTGTATAGGCTTTGCTACTGTGTTTATATATTTTGGGTTTTTTACTCACATAAGGGCTAACAGTCTGCTTATCCATGGATAATATTATTAAAATCAAAATAATTTACGTCAAAATTAGTTATTTGTGATAACATTTTTCTTGATACATAGCCTATTCATTACTGAATTTTGAGAAATGCTAGATAATGGTTAGTCTCCTGCCATCCAGGATTGGAATTATATTTATTTTTGAGTCATATCTTTTTCCCAAACTAGTTCTTCCATGTATTCAGTTAGCCATTAGGTGTGGGTTAACATAGAGTCTGTTCCCTGAAAATAGCCCAGGAGGTTTTTTTTTGCTGAAAATGTGGATACTGTCCATGGTCTCTAAATAAAACATACATCTTGACTACAGTGTCTGGAAATTGAGAAGTTGCCTCACAGAGAGGGAGCAAAGGAAACTTGATGAGCAAGTTTGTCCTTTCACTGTGAGCCATGAAGGAATTTGGAAGATGATTAAATTCCTGAGCAGCCTGAGACCAGAGTTTATCAAGTTGTGAAGAGTTCTTACATTCTGTGCTGAAAGACCTTATGTATTTCTAGCGTCTTCTTGGGCTCAAGCTCCAATAGGGGAAAACATGTAAGATTACAATGTCTTGTCATAAATATTCCTTATTAATAACAATGTTATACATGATTCTCAACTGTCCACTTCTGTCTCAGCTGTGCCACTTATTTTAAACATTTGTCTCAGTCTTCTAATAGAATTTACACCATCTTTCCACTGCTAAAAAAAAATTTCTCCAAACACTTTTCGCAATTAAGTTTTTACCAGGAAACATTGGTTTATAGCACTGTTTTAGGGGTCTAGGCTCACACCAATTTAAATGTACATCAATGTGTCACGCCTATGATGAAAGTGATGTGCATCTCGGTTTCCCTCAGCCAATAGAAGGAAACAGAGTTTGAGGAAAAAGAAAGTAGTTTAAGTTGTCAACAAATTGAGGAGGGCAGCAGACTCACCTCAGAAAGACCCACACCCTGCTGTAGGGCAGAGAGAGGGGTGTTTATCCAGAGTTACAGGGGAGTGGAAGGGGGTGTGGGCATGGGTGTGATGTCCATCCTTGTAACACAAGCATCTGGGGGTCTTGGTTGATGCCAGCTTGCTTTAGCTACCACGTGGTGGTCAGCAATTCAGATTTTATCTCCCTGCTGATGTTCTTTTCCCTCAGAATGTAAGAAAACCAAATTTGTTAAGCCTAGAAGAAATGGGACAGAAAAAGAAACCGTTCAATGCTGTTACAAAAGCATAGATGAGCCTTCACCACAGTCCCTGTGCTCCTTCCCCTGAGTGTACCTCACTGACTACTTTCCTGCTGAGTAGCCTCAATCCTGCTGTCAGATTGCTGAGGTTGTTTTTTTGTTTGTTTGTTTGCTTGATTTTTCTGGTCTTGTGTGTTATTTCTTTAGATTCCACAACAGGTGAGCCTATTCAGCCTTTGTCTTTCTGCTTGTAACTTATTTCACTTAGTCTCACCCCCTCTCCATGCTTGACAATGTGCTATTATTTTCAGGTCCAAGCATCTTAGCTTGGCATTTGATATTCTTCCTTCTCAGTCTCCCTTTCTCTAGACTTTTACCCCTACTCCATAGCAAGACCTACTGCTCTCATTTTCTCCCATCCTCTATGAAACCTCCTGTTCTCTGTTAGAGGGACACCTCTAATTAGTTTTCCCATCTCTGAACCCACATTTCAGATAATGTACAGATCATTATTTTTCATAAGTTATAATACCTGTTATTTGGAAGTCATGCTCCCTTGCTCCTCCAGTAAGATAATAAGTTTCCTGGAGGTGGAGTTTCATGTCAGGTACTGACTAGAATGGTTTTAGCCCTATCATCACACTCAATAACTTTTTGCTGAACTGATGTCTTAATTTTGATTTTATAGCAATTATATTAAAACTCTGAGTTATTAAATTGTGTTGCATTATTTATATGCCCTGTAATAATGTTCAGGAATAAAACCACTGATTCCATGGAAAAATGAGTTTAAAAAAAGAAAACAATCACATTTTTTTTGTCAGATCTAAGTAAATAGCTCCTGAGTCCAAATTAACTGCTTGATACTAGAATAGTATCTACATATAAGCAACATATAAGCAACTCTTACATAAAAGCAACTGTCTCTTACATATAAGCAACTGATTGGAGAATCTGAGAACCCCTGAGCTCATATCTAATTTAGTCACTCCTCAGCATAACAATAAGTATAAAATGCACCAACATGGAATTATTTTCACAACTGAAAATACTTGACTGCACATATATTACCATTACTGCAACTATCTTTTTGAGTGCTATTTATCTTTTTGCAATACAGAGGGATTTTTTATTTGAAGGTGTAAATCAAGACAACTTCATACATATCATACCAAACACATATCAAAATTTGACATAATATATTGTTCTCTTTGTCCAACGGGAAAACTTGCACAGCTCCCTGAAATTTATTCAGGTCTCACCTTTGTGTATTATTTGAGAATGTAGGAAATGTCAGACAGATTCAGATCTATGGTCCGGTCGGTGCTGAAAATTGTCTTTGATGGTAGTGCAAAAGACAATTTTACAGGAGAGTATGGTTGCCCACAATTATGTCAGTCTTCAAATCTGGAAAAATATGTTCTTCCATGAAAATCATTGTGATCTCAGCTACAGAGTGACACTAATGTACCTGGTGTGGAAGCAGAGCAAGGCAGCTCCTGTGAAATCATGTCCATTCTCAATATGCTTATTTCTGCGAGTCTGCAGTCCCAGCCCCTTGGTATAAATCCTCATGGAAGCAGTAGGAGATGACAGCCCAGCTGAATGGGTGTGATTTTGTTCTGAAAATGCGCTGAAACAAAACGTTTATATTCAGTTAGTTCCAAAACCTAAAACTTCAAAAGAGTGGCACTTCGAAATAATTTTTCAAATACAAAATTTCAAGAAAGATTTTCAGGATTATTTATATAATGGCATTTTAAACAGATCATTTACGTAGATGTGAACATACTTTCAAAGGGATGTTGACCTTTATAATTAACTTTAGCCCTAGAAAATTTGGAGCATCATCAACATTCTTACAATTCAACTAACTAATGAATGTGTGTTTATTTGTTTTGACATGTTGAGGACTCCGGGTTCATTTAGGCAACAAAATGCACATTCTTAATTCCCCTTCCTTTTTTAGGAGACTCTAAAGATAAAAGTGCTATTTCATTAGGTTCTAACCTTTATAATGCCACATCTAGACAACATCCTTGTTAGTAAAATATGATGGAAGTGCCTTTAGGGTAGAAACAATGAATATTTATTTCAGAACTGACTTTTGGCCAGTTTTTCTGTACCCTAAAGGCATAAATATTATATACCAGAGCTTTCCAGTTCCCATGCACTTAATGATTTTTTTTTCTCTGCACATTTATGAAAGCACATGTATCTCTATGACACTTTGGAGAATTCATTTTTCATTGGCTCACTTGCGGTTGGAAGCTGGGCTAGGCATTTCTATCCGATCATGAAATGTTAAACAGACATAAATACTAGTTAACTCTCTCGAGTTAAATAGCTAAAATGTAGATTGTAGTGTGCTAATTACTTAGTGCCCTAAATTTTGGCCGGGTAAGGCTTTTAAAAATTAGGGGAGGAGTTAACATGAAAACTTGTCTCCCTGAAGTTAGTCTTTGAGGCAGTGTCAGGAGCTGGCAAGCAGGTTTTTTTTGTTGTTGTTGTTGTTGTTGTTTTAAAGAACATTCTCTCTGTTGTCATTATGTTTTCCTGGGGAGAATGTGTTTGCCACACCTCTCAGCAGAATCACTGTAATTGAATGAACAGGTAAGTTGAATTATGGATGTGGAAGTTGGCATCTTGCTAAAGGGAACCAATGGTATTATTTCCAAAACCCTAACATTGCCTTGCACAAAATGCTAAGGCTGCTTTCCTTGCAATAGAATTCTCATATCACCCATTTTTCATGACTCTCAACTGCACTGGGCAGTCTGAAGCATTCCTATCTCTAAATCACTTGTAAGTAATAAGGGGTAGCTTGAGAAATATTAAATTTTCATCACTTTCACTTCTCTGCTACTATTTTAACATTTAATTTGCATTTGTGTTTAATACTCATTCCTCTTTATGCCCTAAGTGTTTTTATTAAAACATTATATACTCATAAAACACAGGGACTGGATTCCTTGTTTTTATTAAATTAATTTTTAATAAGAGTGAACAAGTAGGAACTTCATGAATCATTTGATTGTTATTGAACTTCCCAGCATTAGTTAAGTGTACTCTTTCTTATTTCCAACTTGGAAGCATATTAAAAGTTTCTTTTATGATAATTCTGTTGGCTTGGTATTAGAGTTATTTGGAAATGGTTACTTTGTTGGCCTTTCCAACACTATGACCATGTTGCATTGAAGGTCTGTACCAACTAGCTTGCTCCTTCTTGTCAAATGCTGTAAACATAGGTTAAGTGAATACCTGCTTCTGCAAAGATAGTTCACTACCAACATAAACTATGGGCTCATGCATCCTGTAATAACCTCTTAAATTAAGCATAGCTCAGCAATATGGATAAACGTTTTGAGAACAGTTGGATGTGTGACTGTGAATTAAGTCTATGCAATAAGTGCATATATTGTTTAAGAAATTGCTGGTTTAGAGTATGGGAAGAACAAATAAGGGAATGCATAGTAGGAAGAATCTTTGTGGGATTCTAGTAGGCACTTGATTAAAGCAAAGCTCTATTCAAAAAACGAGTCTGTGACCCCAGGGCTTGCCTGGGAGGAAGTCAGATTGAAGAGTGTGAAACAAACCACCTGCAAGTGTGGACTGACTGGCTGATGTGTGCCGTGCATGCGCCAGGGGGAGGAGGGAGAAATATTTCAGATTAGAAAGGACAGTAAGAACCCTTTAGGAATGGAAAATCCACAGAGAAGGGCAAGACAGAAGGAAACCAAATAACATAGCCGGAAAAGCACAAAGCTCCAAAATTACTGCTGAGAGATTTGGATAATAGAATCCCAGGAAGCCGGAGACTCGTGAGCAATATATTATATGAGATAATGGATATGAAAACACTGTGTAAACTACCAGATGATGTTAAAATTAGATCTAATCATTATGTGCCTCACCAGAAAGAGCCGGCAATTTTCTGGCTAGTTCTTCTGAATTGATGTATAAGTTCGACCTAGGGGGTGAGGCTTTAGATCTAAAATGATTTGGGACAACAAAGGGTGCAAGAATTATGGATGATTAATAAGAATTTACATTTTCTGCATATGAAATCTTCACACAGAGTCCCTAATAAGTACATTGGTTAGTAATTGGAGTTCATATTGAACTCATTCCGATGATTTCTTCTCAGTGTTCTTATCACCATTCTGACACATGGTAGATTTCTCAGCACGCCTATGGGCTGGTTAATACAGTTCATGTAAATCACAGGATATGCATATGTTAGCAGTGGTCACCAAGCTTTCCTGGAATGCTATTAGTAAAAATATTTAAGAATTGCATGTTCAACATATATGTATATATTTATAAACCTCTTGCATGTTTTTTATACCACTATATTCTGTGCCTTGTTAAATATTCGTGAAAATAGAAAGTCAGAAAGAAGAGATTAAGCAAAAACAGAGTTCTACTTTTCTTACCATACTCCAAGGATCATTTCACACACCCAGAATTCTGCTTACACCTCACTCTGATCATCCCTGGGGTACATTGTACCTCGTGCATAACCATTTGTAGTGATAAAGGTATTGCCAGTGAACCCTCATATTTATTTCTTTGCCCTTCCTACTGGGTAAAACCACCTTCTTAATTTTTTTCAGCTTTATTGAAATATAACTAACATAGAACATTCTAAGAGAGTGTGCATTGTAGTGACTTGATATATGTATACATTCAGAAAAGATTCCCCTCTTCTACTGAATTAACACATCCATCACCTCGCCTCAGGTACTTAATTTTTTTTTCTTTTGGTAAGAACATTAAGTTTTACACCCTTTGCAAATTTTATTTATTCAGTTCAGTGTGAACTCTAGCTCTAGTTCCCAGCGTGTGCATTAGATCCTCTACCTTATTCATCTTACAGCTGAAAGTTTGCATCTTTTTACCAAATCCTCTCTATTTCCTTGACTCTCCCTCAACCACTTAGCTACCCTGTTTCTATAAGTTTGACCTTTTATCTATGTTAATTTTTTGATTAGGATATTTGCAAGTTATTTCCTTCCACAACATTCTTGAAAGCAGATACTGTTTGCTCTCGGCATGTCTATCAGATGGTTGAAAACTTGAAGACTTTTTCTACATGTAGCCAGTTTCGGGGTTTCAGACAAACCCTCCAATGGTATAGGTGTTGGAGGCAAACTAATGATTGGAGGCAGGAAGGTTTTCAAATATCAGCAGGAGTGTGGGGAAACCATGTAGGACACCCTTAGTCTTTGTAAGCGAACTCCCCATGCAGCGAACACCATTGTATTAAGGATTTGCCAGAACATTTTACTTTGAATTCTGTTTATTCTGTTTCAACTTTGTCCTTGTTTGTATTTAGAGTTTGTACTTTAGCTGACTTAGGTTCTTAATTCTTCATTACCTCACTTTATGGCAGGAGCTTATGAGAACTATCCTACTTTACATTTTAGCTGAATTTGTACGATCTCCCAGTATTTTGTATGATTGATACTGCACTTTTCTCCTTTAGTTCATTGCATTAATATTGTTGCTACGCTAGTGATTCAAAGCAGGTGCTTAAATATCATATTCCTGAATAATTTTATATATATATATATACACACACACACACACACACACACACATATATACACACACACACATACATATATATATATATATATATATATAACATACAAAATTGTATATGCATGTATTTAAGTGTGTGTGTGTGTGTGTGTAAAATTTCTTGAAGGCAAAAGCTAAACCATGCCTGGAGACACAGGTGTGTATATGGTCTCTGGCACAGTAAACTGAGCAGCGTGACAGCCGGCAGGGAAAGGACACATCCCAGCTGCTAGTTTCAGGGTGAGGACGTGGCTTGTTCGGCCATCCATCTCTCGGTGGGTCGGGTCATATGCTCTAGGAGCCCTGGGACATTGAGGCAGAAACCATGGCGGGATCCTGTTGTGGAGAACAGATCAAGCTGCTGAGAAGTTCTGAGAGTTGTTCCTATACTGCTGACAATTGATCACGTCAAAACTGATTTATCAGCAGGATTAAACTGCTCTTATTTAGGGTCCCTGGGTGTTTTAAGAGTAAGTCATTCTGGAGGGAGGTGGCAACTGAGACCTGCTGGAATGGAGAACCCCCTCCACCCCGCCCCCCCGGTCCAGAACAAGAATCTCTGTACATGCAACCACTGCCCAGTACATTTTGCATGTATCAATTGAACCTGTGGTAAGTGGCTTCCTTCTGGCTCTTTTTCTATTATTACCTTGTGAACAGGGGGAAAAAAAAGCATTCAAGAGAGTCCCCTAGAAATTGCTTCACCAGGTTTCTCTGCTATCACAGTCTGTGAAACAAAACCAAGATAACTGTTCTCAAGTACCGCATTGTAACAATTTCAGATATGGTCCCTTCAAAACACACTCCACTCCTGAGAAAAAGACCCTTATTACTGCTCTCATGTTTCTTTGAAAGTCCTCCTACTTGAAGCTTAAATGTAGCTCAAAAAACTGTGATTTTCAGACCTTCACTCTATCAGTCTCATGACTTTACTGCTAGAACCAAATGAATCAATACTACCCATCAAACCATCCCATGCATCAAGCAAGTATCCAGGAAACACAAAATACAGCAGGGATAAATGACAGGCTGTGCATGTTTTATAGCCCATCATTTAATGCCGTAACTACAGTATGCACTCATTTAAAGATACGCCTTTGCTCTAGCAAACAATAAAAGCAACTGAGTATTTATTTGTTTGTTGCCAAATGCAGTGATTCCATTACCGTGATTTAGGAAGACACAGTCACAGCCCATCACTGGTTGAGTTTATTTTTTACACTCTTGAGAGAAGTGGTCAGTACTGCTGCGGTGAAAGCATCAGTACACATGACTGACTAGCTGGGGAAACAAACAAATGGAGAGGAGGCACCAAATAGTCATATAAGGGAAAACGGGGGATTTGGAATCTATCAAATTTATTTGGGGGGCCACACATGAGCTGTAGCCCAATGATTTGCAAATACAGGCAATCATGTTTCCCTGTCACTTACAATAATTATTTTTCATTTAGTGCTATTAACTAGAAACTTAAGAGGAAGGAATGCCAAGAAGAGATTTTTCTCTGTAATATCATAGCCAAAAATTTGTCATGAAATTGCATCCAGAACTGTCACTTAAATAATTTCTTTGTGTGCATCAAGAGGAAAGGAGATTATGGTGAGGTCAGATATCTGAGACAGGCTTTCTAATAGCGTTAGACAGAGAACTGGACAGCTATTTGGCCATGGAAAGCTGGGGAGGGGTGACTGATGCCTTGAGAGCTACTGATAACTCATCCCCCATCCTTGGGTTGGAGGCCTTCATTTTTGTTCGGTGATTCATCCTGCCATGTGTCAGTATCTCCATGGAGTCAACAAATGTGCATGAAACCCAGTCTTTGTGCTAAGTATGTTGTTTATGAACAATCTCCTGCACTCAGGGAGTTCATGTTCAGCCGTCTCTGCAAACTTGGGTTCCTGTTTACACCATGACAAGCCTTCTTCTGTCTGGAAGACGTAGAATGCCTATTACTATTCCCACCCATTCCCTTCTCTCATTGTCAAAGCCTTCCTTCATTTGCATTATTACCATCACTGCATCATAGGACCGAGGAATAATTTGTTAACTGATAGATTCTTAATTCAGGTTATGTTAGAATTTCAGTTTTTGTTTTTGTTTTTTTTTTATTTTTATTTTATTTTTTAAAGATTTATTTTTTTTATTTATACATACAAGCTGGGGTACAGGCCAGAGGCGTGGGGCGGCGAGAGGGTTCACCAGAGACAGAGCGGGTAGCAGAACAGGCAGATCAGAAATACACTGCTGAGGGGAGCAGCGGGCAAGGCAGGAGAGGTCTGCCGCGCCATGTGGGATTCTCCCCGGCCGGGCGTTGAACTCGCGTCGCTGCTGCCGACAGCTCCACAGCACAGCGCTTAACCGCTGCGCCACCGGTGAGGCCCTGTTTTTTTTTTTTTTTTTTTTTTAAGATTGTCTTTGGAGTTTCTTACAGAAAAATGAAAAAAAAATAATGCCAAGCACTACAACTACTGTGAACCTTATAAGCAAAAATCAAAGATTAACTTTTCCCCTTAGGTAGAAGAATGTCATGTGCTATTTGGCCAGCATAATTAATTAATTTATTTCTAATGGTTTGGATATGTTAGCAAAGTAATGCAAAGAGATTAATCCCACTTGGCCTTCTCCTGGCACCTGAATCTATCTCTATGGTAACAGATCTTTGACAATACCAGTGTGAGATGAAGCCAATTAAGATAAATAATAGGAGATGGGTGTACACAACTCAGAGCATAAACAGTTAGGAGAATATTGGTAGCATTGGGTTGCAAATAAGTCATTTGAAAGTATTTGCTAAAAATCTGAAGCATGGACTGATTTAACGTACGAGTCTCTTTGATTTATTTAAAGTATCAGGATTCCACCATGAATAGGATTCTAGTCAAACATGTATTTTCAAATGCAGGGCCCTTGGCAAGGAGTTTTCACATCCTTTGATACATTTTTTTAATGTATCCAAATTGTCATAGACAATGTCTACTAAAAGAATAGGTGGCTTTTTCTGGATTATAAAAATAGTTTCTGAAATTTTTTTGTATCATTAGGAAGTTCAGATATAGCTATAGTTTTATGCTTAACTATGTTCGATAAACTCACTTTTCACCAAAAATGTACCTTTTTTCTAAAGATAGGTTATATTAGAAATTCAGTGATTATTTTATGTTTTTCATTTTATTTTCAAGAATCAACAATTTTTAAGTAATTACATTATATTGATCAATGTAAGTCTGATTTTACATTAAGGCTCAATACAAAAAAAAATAAACAAACTCGTTTGAGGGAAAGTTTTATATGCCCTGCCTTACATGCAGGTGTCTATTGCCCAGCTGATATATTTTTATACATTTCAGACAATTTATTCTTCCCTAATGCATTCAGAGCTTCCAGACTCCATGGTAGCTTATCAGAGAACTGTTTAAAACACTTCCATCAGAATTTGCCCATAGTGAAGTCTACTTAAGTACCTGTCAGTTGAGTCAACCAAAGAACATTGAAAGATAACTTTAAGGGGAAATGAATTGTGCTTTTATCTGAAAAGGGACATAATATTATATAAATCATTCCTCAGGTAAATCGAGCTTTCTAAATATGAATAATTATTTTAATAGAGAATAAGATTCCAGTATATTATATTCAGATTTTAACTTGGATAATTGCATTGATGCAATCACAGAAGGCTTTGTGTGTATGTTAATGAAGAGAATCATATTAATCAGGTGGATTTTGAGGGTTCTCGTGTTGAACATTCTGTGTGTGTGTGTGTGTGTGTGTGTGTGTGTGTGTGTGTGTGTGTGTGTGTCCAGTCTTTCACTTGCATTGAAATCTTATACATCCATGGGTATGCTCTTTTGGACGTGACCTATCTTAACTATTTCTCCATTATGCGTAGGCTTACCCTGAGGATCTTTTACAACAAGTTGTTCTAATTAACCACCACCAACTTATTTGAACTGACACTGAAATAAGAAACTAAATGTCACCTCTGTGTCACAGTCACCTGTTGGTTTAAGTTAACTTGTCATGTGCAGATTTATACACACACACACACGTGTGTATGTGTATATATACATATATATACACATGCATGCATGTATATACACGTGTGTGTGTAGTTATAGTTATAGTTATTTATATCTTTTACATTTTGTATTCCCCTTGAGTAGCCCACCACCAATTCACCCATGATCCATGCCAGTGGTCCCTTGTGTGCTTTTCTACTCCATTTTGTGCCCTTTTCCTCCCCTCCCCCCTCCTCAGTGTGTCTCTCCTATTTGGTTTCCCTATAGTCCTGTTATGAGTGAAACCATTCGATCTTTTTCTCTTTCTTTCTGGCTTATTTTGCTAAGTACGATCCCCTCTAATCACATCCATGTCGCTGCAAATTGCATGTGCCTATCTCCTTTGAATGATGAATAGTATTCCATTGTGTATATGTACCATATGTTGATCCAATCATCTATTTTCGGACATCTGGGCTGCTTCCATACCTTTGCTATTGTAAACAGTGCCACAATGAACAAACGGGTGCATGTATCCTTTTGTATTAGTGTTTTTGTGTCCTTTGGGTAGATTCCCAAACGTGGTATTGCTGGGTCCTATGGAAGCTCCATTTTTAGCAGTTTGAGGAATCGCCATACAGCTTTCCATGGTGGTTGGACCAAGGTAGATGTTTAAGCTTTATTTTGCCTTCCAGTGTCAGAATCCCATATGTTTTGAGTAATGGATCTGCTCTCCACTTAGCCTATTCCATTGTGAGCCCACCCCCAGCCCAGCACCTGCTGTTTTTCTTGATGAACACAGAAGATAACATATATTTATACTAGAGAACACTATTTAAGTGTATTGTAGTATAAGGTGCTATATGAAATATTTAAATATGTCATTTCATTCAATCTTCATGGAAGTTGGAGATAAGAACTATTATCAGCCCCTGCTAACAGGCCTGCAAACAAATGAGACTTAGTACAGTTCATAATTTACTAAAAGTTCCATGTAAACTGCAGAACAGGATTCTTGCCAAGACTATCTCAAACTAAATTCTGGGTTTTTAACTAGCATACTGAAAACCGCTTCCATCTAAAAGCAAAACAAAACAAAATAAAACCTCCACTCTTCATGATCTTATGTGTCTCAATTGTAAAAATAAATTGTATTGTGTAGTGAAAAATTCTGCTATTTCTTGCTAATGTCTTGGCCTTAGTATGTTCATCTATAAAGTGAGACTTAGAGAATAGATTCTCTAGGATTCTTTCTCCCTTGACAGAATCCATCTGTGCAAAGTCACTGATAGCAAGAAACAGTAAACTTGTCATATATCTCAACAGAGGCCCAATTTAGTAATCAAAATTGGAGGAAGTGCAGAAACATCTCCGGGACAGAGAGAGGAAGGAAAAAGCTCATAATAGAAGGGTTTATTAGGGCTCCATAAACTAAAAGCTTCAACTAAGCATCCTGAATAAATAGAACATAATTATCCAAATATTACTATTTAAAATAAGTCTAACATATTAATCATTTCAGAATTGACTATTCACTTTGTATTTTTTTTTTACTGCTATGTACTAAGTATATAATTTATCTGGGACTTTGTAAATAACAAAAAGCAGATTTGTATTTTATTTATGAACAAAAATTATAAAGTAAAATTTTTATTTAGTATCAGATTGTCAGAAAGATGACAGAATAATATATTTCATCTATTATTTATTTGCATTTATCAGGAAAAGGTAATTGTATGATTTAAAATAGTATTCTATAAAATTTCCCCAAAAGAAGTAGTGTAGAGAAAATTCAACAAATACTTTAAAGAAAATTTCTAGAGTGGATGGGTCTGTTCTCTTGTTCCTGCCCAATTACACATACATATGTAATTTATATTATATAACAGTCTGTATACTTTATGTATGTATATGCATATAAATATATTCCCATAGACTTATTTTTAAATAAGAAAATCTTAGGGGTTTAAGAAAAGCAAGCAAACAATTTCACACTCTTATTTAAAATTTTTATGAAAAAAAAATGAATACAAAGTTAATAGTTTAAATTATTTTCTCATGAGTTAAACAGCAAAGGCAGATTTGCTGTTGAGTAACATATACCTTTATGCATACATGCAAATGCAGCTGACTGTTTATCATGTACATTTAAGTTTGGTTTTGTCTACTACATTAAGAGGGTAAATTAGAAGTTCAGTGTTATTCATTTATATGATTTTCTTAATTCCATAAGTTGTTATTTAAGATAAAAAAAGATCTTCAGGAATATTGTAAATACAAGCTTCTGGACTATTTTAGTAAATAAAGCTAAACAATTGAAAATAAAGGCATTTAAGTGGTAGCAGTTTAGGATGAATGGATTATGTTTCTCATGATCTCTGTTTCATTTAACTTAATGTTTTTGAGGTTGAGTTATTGTTATGGGCCTACTTGTTTTCCTCATTCTTAGATCGCAGAGCTGGGAGAAGAATTAGGAAAACAGCATCAGCTTTAAAAAAAAGTGTCAGTACCATCTGGTGAAGAATCATTCAAAGCAAAGAAGGCCTGATCCCAGAAGTCAAAATAGCTGTCAATAGAGTTATTTCTAACTGAAATAATAGTCATGTGACTCAGATGCCAACTATATAAAACTGAGCACAAAATAGTTCCTGCCTTTGGGGCCTCACAGACAAATGAGGAAAATGAAGCAGTAAAGAGCTATGAGGGAAGAAAAGAGACAAAAAAAAAAAAAAAAAAAAAAAAAAAAAAAAAAAAGAAAAGAAGGAAAAAAAAAAAAAAAAAAAAAAAAAAAAAAAAAAAGAGAGAGAGAGATGGATAAGAAGAATATCCTATGATTAAACATTTACATCAGAGACTAAAGCATTCCTCTTTTGTTTATTTTCAGAATTTTGAGATAGAATATTGGTTTATGAATTTTTAGATTTCAATAAAACTAACAATGTTTTTCAAACTTAAGTATGCACTATAATCATCCGGAGGTCTTGTTCAAACACATCTGTTGTCCCACAACCAAAGTTTCTGACTCAGTAAGTCTGGGAGACGCCTAAGGATTTGCATCTCTAATAAGTTCCCAGATGATGATGGTGTTGCTGGTCTGGGGAACATATTTTGGGAAACACTGCTTTCAGATTTATCCAAATGAGGTTTGCAACAATTCTTGAGTCACAGATACAAATAACTTAACACTAACCTAGAACAACTTGAAAAGTTATTCCCTAGCCTACTTGCTAGACATAAGGACTTTTTTAGGTTATATTCACCCAGGAGAATGTGCCAGTTCCCCAATGTGTTAAAAATCATCATGTATTGTGTTTAAAATATAGTATCTATTTTATAGCATTCATTCTTTTTTTTAATGTAATAGATGTTTATTTTTGTTATTTGTATCTTTTGCATTATTATGTATTCCCCATAAGTTACCCACCACCTGTTCACCCATGGAGCCTTCACCATAGTCCTCCGTGCTCCCCTCCCCCCTCCTCTTTGAGCCCTCCCCCTCCCCTCCTTCCTGCTGAATGTTGCTTTCTTATTTGGCTCCCCTATATTCCTGTTATAAGTGAAACCATTCGATATTTTTCTCTTTCTTTCTGGTTTATTTCACTGATCATGATCCCCTCTAGGTCCATCCATGTTGCTGAGAATATAGCATTCATTCTTAAAGATGTGATACAAGTGATTGATTTCCATAGTCTAGCCTTCTGTATTTTCCATGCCTTGCCGATAAATTCTGTATTCATTCTTATCATGTATTTTTTTTGAGGTGTTAATTATTCATCCTTACAGACCAAAGGTAGAACAGGTGAAATTTTCATAATCATACTTAGAGAATTCTATAGTAGAAACACTTCCAAACTTGTCACTAGTGGTGGACTCTGCTAATAATTAAATTATTCAACTCTATTTCAGAACATATCTGTTCAGTTTTTCCCTCCCTATTCCTTCATCTTTAGTCTTGACAACCTATGTCCTTTGAAATTAACCGAATTGAATTCTTACATTTTTACTGCATTGAGAAAATGACAAAGAGATCAATGATACTTTCAATTTATCATTGTCTTTAACACATTTTTTTTTCTGGGTGTAAATGTTTATTTATTTATGTATATGTTTATTATTTATATCTTTTACATTTCATATTCCCCTGGGATAACCCACCACCAATTCACCCGTGATCCATCTCCGTGGTCCCTTGTGTCCTTTTCTACTGCATTTTGTGCCCTTATCCTCCCCCTCACCCCCTTAGTGTCTCTCTCCTATTTGGTTTCCCTATAGTCCTGTTATAAGTGAAACCACTGGATATTTTTCTCTTTCTTTCTGGCTTATTTCACTGAGTAGGATCCCCTCTAATTCTATCCATGTAACACTAACATTTAAATGTATGAAGCATCACCCCACAGAGTCCACATCAGGACTAACATTCTTCTAATCATACTTTTTACAAGTAACAATTTATATGTTATAGAATATAACATACAGTATATTCATAGAATATATTCTGTGTTATAGAATAAACACCATGTTAGTTATTGAGGACTTAGAGATGAATAAATGATCCTGATTTCAAGGAATTCCGTGGACACAAGGATAGACAGACAGGGTAGATCTGTACAGGGTACATGCCTCATGCTGTCTTGTGAAGATCAGGGAACAGGTTGCTGGAGGAGGGAGTGGCCACATGTGAAATCAGGGAGGGCTGCAGAAAGAGGAGGCTGTCTCGGGCCAACTCTTTAAGGGGCAGGAACATCTGGCCAAGGAGAAAAGATCCTCCACACAGTTATAAAAATATAGTAATTTCATTTAGTGGCAGGGAAAGGACCATCCCAAATATCTACCTATTGGGGGGATTAAATGCCTACAATCAGATGCATTATAATTTGCAGCTATTTTATTGATATTACCTTTTTTAAAAAAAAAATGTAACAAGTCTGAGAAAAAAAAGTGTATAGCCATATAAAATATTCTGGTGAAAAGCATGGTATATATTTGCTGCAAGATTCAAAATAAGAGGATTTTTTTCTTAAAATGAAATAAATCAGAGAAGACTCCATAGAAAGCAGGAGTCTTCAATTAGTTCTTGAAGAACATTGAGAATTTGAGTGCAGCCTTCAGTCTGACAGAGGAGAGAGCAGGGTGAGTAGAAATAACATCAGATTTGCACGAAACCAACATAAAGGTCATGGATATTTTCTGGTTCTGAATTTCTTTAGAATAGCTCTGCCTGTAGAAATTATGGCATATATATTTTGTAAACCCTCCCATTTTTCTGCATGTGCATTAAAATAATGGATTGTTTGTTTTGGATTTTTGGTTTATAAAGGGCCACCCTCATCATAAATCTTTTGGCATTTTTATTTTCGCATGATAGAACATTTATGATTTTGGCAATGAAGAATGAGTTCCACTCCAACGGCTGTTAGTCTTTTTTTAACTCAAAAAAAATAAAAATAAAAACTAGCAAGTTTCTATCTCTCACCATCCAAAGTGAGAGGCTTTTTAAAATACCTGCCATAGGAAAAAATAAAGAAGACAGGCCCTGAATAGTGATAAAGGAAGACTTTTTTCTTATATGTTCCAAAAAGTCGTTAAATGCCTTTTATCTTGGGGTATCTGTGACTGGATTATTTTCTTTAATTTCATCCATGATGTTGTATCTGCTGACCATAGGGATGGATGGGTGGAACTAGAAGTTCCCTGCAGGACAGGTAGCCTGTGTCCACTGTGTTCCAGTAAGCAAAGGTGATACATGGATTTCTAGACAAAGAGGTGACTGCCTTTGCGTATCCCTTTGTGTTATCCCCGGCTGCATCTCCTGCATTTAACACATAATTAGAAGTTTATTATGCATGCTATTTGTTCTCCAATTCCCTGTCTCTTAAAATGTGGGCTATTTTTAAGTGAAAGTAAATAATTACTAAAACGGAATTTATATTTGACTGCCGCCTCCCTTTGCTGGTCAAAAGGAATTTTACCATCTCCCAAACTGCTTTGAAAATGGCAATGCAATCAGCAAGTTATATTCTCTCCCTGAACGTCTTTTTAATTAATTTGGTATTTTGGATTTATTACCTGTCTCTCCTTCTCTCTAACGGTGTACAGCCCTCTCCTTATATCTGCTCCTCATAGAATCCACATGAGTCAAGAAGCCAGAGTTAGTGCCAAGGATAGGAAGAAACAGTGCCAATTAGGGTGAAGTAGTGTTCACACCGGCGAGAAAGTTAAGTGTAAGCTGAGGGATAGTTCGGAAGCTCACTTCATAGCTCTTATGTGAGGAAAAGGGATATACAGTGAGTGATTATATTCCAGAGAGTTCTGCAGTCAGAAGAGCTGCCAGCAAAGTCATTTAATTCTGCTCTTAGGTGTTCTCAGTTTAACAGGGTCAATGTAACTCCCTATTTGTTAGTATGTTTAAGAAGCTAGTACATATTCCATGAGAGAAACAGGTTAATTGCTTTGGGCATAAGGAATCCGATGAGATTGTGAGACAGGAAAGAAGTGTGCACAATTTTTTATCTGCTCTGGATCTCTGCAAGATCACTGTCCATAAAATAGGTGAAGGTATTGTTTTGATTTCTCATGATGATGTCGTGACACCAGGAAAGAAATACTAACTCTGGCAGCTGTATCTGGAGATGCTGGGATCTTCTAACAGGAGCCTCTTAACCATCCTGCAACTTCCTCTTCAGTAGCAAACACTCTAGTCCAAGACCCATAAGGCAGGAGAAGGTGGAGGCCATTTTTCAATTGTGACCTATTGACTGGACCACTTTAAAAAGCGGAGGATTAATTATGGGCCTCCCTGGTGGCGCAGTGGTTTAGTGCTGCGCTGTGGAGCTGTCGGCAGCAGCCATGCAAATTCGACCCCTGGCAGGGGAGATTCACACATGGCCCTGCAGACCTCTCCTGCCTTGCCTGCTGCTACCCTTAGCAGTGTATTTCCGTCCATCTGCCTGTTCTGCTCCCCACTCTGTCTCTGGTGAACCCTCTCGCCACGCTACACCTCTGGCCTGTACCCCAGCTTGTATGCAAAATAAATATTAAAAAAAAATGGAGGATTAATTAGATTTAGTTTATCGACTTCAACCTACCTAGGAAAACCTAGTTTACTACGAATGAGGAACTAAATCATTTTTGGCATCTGGTATTCAGTCTTCATTCAGTAGATGCTAATTCCTTTGAGAGATAATGAGTCTCTAGTCTGTGTCTGGTTATGCTGGGTCCACTTTGGCTCAAAGAACTCACAAGTCTCCTGTCCTCATGGGCTTTATGGTCTAGGGTATGATCGTGTATGATGAGTAGAAAGAACCTATAGTTAGTATAATCAACATGATGCTTCTAAGACAAAATATTCCTTCTGTTGTATCTTCTTCTCCAAGGGAGATGCCAACACCATTTTGGACACAAAATTGCCTTCTGTGGACTGAGGCATAGTACATTTTCTCATCTGTTTAGAGAATTAAGGGTGGGAAGGGGAAGACTTAAAAATACCAGAGTGTGCCACTCACATGTGGATGGAAAGAAACAAAGCCAAGAGCCATGTAAAGCCAGACCAAAAGCAAACCCTAGAAAGTTGACTGTAGAACTGAGGCCACAGGGGGGAGGAGATGGGAGCACTATAGACTGTGGTGGAGGATGGAGGGTGTGTCGATGGTAGGCGTACTGTGGTTACAGCACCTGAAGGGGTGACCCTATACCTCTTCATCATATATAGTGCTGTAAACCAATGTCATCTCAATTAAAAATAAATGCACACAAATAGAAATTCACCTCCCTGGGCTCTGACACACCATTTTATTTTTTATTTTTTTTTAGAAAATTTCTAGAAAACGATTATAAGAGTAGAGTTCTTCACATGCTGAAATTTATTTTAGGATTACAGGCATGCTTCTTTCTGTGATGGTTTGAAAAGAGCATCCAGAGAAAGCTCACTCACTAAATATTCCTGCCCTGAATTGAGAGTGTGAATCTGTTGTTCCAACCCTTCGGTAAATATTGACCTAGTAACTAATTTTTAAAAAATATTTACTTATTTATGCATATACAAACTGGGGTATAAGCCAAAAGTGCAGGGGGGTGAGAGGATTCTCAGGAGACAGAGTGGGAGCAGAACAGGCAGATCTACTAAAGTACACTGCTGAGGGGAGCAGCGGGCGAGGCAGGAGAGGTCTGCTGCACCATGTGGGTCAGCTCCCTGGCCGGGATCGAACATGCTGCAGTCTCTGGACAGCTTCACAGAGCTGAGACTTAACCCCTTGCACCACCACCAGGGGGTCCCTGACCTAGTGACTATTATGTGCCAAACTCTGGCCCTGATACTGGGAATAACAGATTTGGGTAAGATTCTTAAGATCATTTGTTAAATATAAAGAAGCTCTGGCAACAATTAATTTGGTTAAATAAAGCTCAAATTATTAAAATATTTCTTGCTCACATCCTGTTCTCCCTGGAGCTTGTTTCTGTCGTTTCTGTGCCCGTGAGCCAAGCAGCAGTTAAATAAACTCATTCATAATTTATTGGAGAAAGGTCATTGCATTCTAAGACACATTAAATTATGGCATTAGGTATAAATTGGGATCTTGGGCCTCTCTGGTGGCGCAGCGGTTGAGCGCTGCGCTGTGCAGCGCGCTATGCGAGTTCGACGCCCTGCTGGGGAGAATCCCACATGGTGCGGCAGACTTCTCCTGCCTCGCCCGCTGCTCCCCTCAGCAGTGTATTTCTGATCTGCCTGTTCTGCTCCCCACTCTGTCTCTGGAGGACCCTCTCGCCGCCCCTCACCTCTGGCCTGTACCTCAGCTTTTATGTATAAATAAATAAATCTTTTAAAAAATATAAAAAAAAAATAAATTGGGATCTTTTTTGCTAAATAAATGATCATTAATATTTCAAACAAAAATATTACTCCAAAACCCTGACAAAACACAAATTCCAAAGATTTACAGGGAGATCCTTATTTTACATACCCCTCTTGCCTATCCCAGAATTATGAATATGTGTGTTTAAAATACAGAATGCATTTGAAAATCTTCTGTTCATCCTCAGGGAACTCTGAAGATTTTGCAATATACTGCTTTTGCTTAATTACAGGAAAGTCATCAATACTCTAATTATAAATTTAATCTACTATACTTGTGTCTGTTTGCTGAGGTAACATTTCAGAGGATTTGAAAATCCTTGGGCTATTCAAGTTTTTACACAGTGATTAAAGTCCTAGGTTTGGAACTCCGTGCACTATAGAATATGTTCCCATCACTTATGCATTTGAAATGTAAAAGACTTTATTTTGAATGCACTGAGGCATATTAAAAATAAAATGGAAATGTTTATGCTTCAGATATAGCCAGGGAGACTTGCTCAATGTCATTTTCAATCCTCCCCAAATCGAAGAAGGAGATCCCTCAGGTAACATTTGAAACATTTGGAACACTTATATTTCTACGAGTCACGTAAAATAACCAAAAAAATGTTTACACACACACACAGAGAGAGAGAGAGAGAGTGAGAGAGAGGGGCTTTCAGTATTCAGAAGGAAATTCAAGATTATATGTTACATTAATATTGTGTCACTTTTAATTATTAAGGTTATAACTCAAATTTTTTCTGACATAATTGAGAAAGGAAGCTAAAAACAATTATGAAGGGCATCTTAATCCCCTATGCCCACAACAGCAAATACAAATAATTCAGGTGCGCTGTGAACAGTCTAATGCATCTGGTATATTTTATACTGTTCTATACATTCAGTAACAAAACGTATGTGAACTCTGCTGACATCTTTGATTAGTATTTGGCACTAAATTATTTGTTAGCTTACAGAGCTAAATTAGACTTCATGTATTTTTGTCAAAAAAATTAATGTCTTTCTGAAAACATCTAACAGGGTGGATAGCAGAAGGGATGGGACAGATGTGATATTTGGTCATCAAAAAAGACTTGGTGTATTTTGGGTCATGTGACAGCAGTAAATGAAGATTTCCAAAGAAATGAACAAGCTACATGAAGCGACATCTGAGCAAAAAAAAAAAAAAAAAAAAAAAAAAAAAAAAAAAAAAAAAAAAAAAAAAAAAAAAAAAAAAAAAAAAAAAAAAAAAAAAGCTACAATCCCCATGACTGAAAGTAGCAATAAGATGAAATAACTAGTCTTTCATGATTTAGCTATGTAAAAATCTTAATAAATCCAATTTATATTTAAAAATAGGAAAAAATAAAGACACATATGCTAGTGTTATAAGATCCTAAGTTACAGCAGATGATTTCTATATGCCAGGGGAAAAAAGAAAAATTAATTTCTTCTTTCAGTTAACTCTACATGGCATTGATTTCTGGGCAAGTTCATTTATTTGTGTATCCGCAGTGTCAACAAGGTCACCTTCAGAAGAGGAAGTAAAATGTCAACTACTCATCAGTCCTATAAGATTCTCTTGCATTCTTGCCTCTGCTCTCTCCCCAACCTCATTTCTTCCCATCATCTGATTGCCCTTGATTCAGCCGCTCGGCTTGGCTCCCTTCAGCCAAAGTCGTCTACTCGCTGTCTCAGGGTTTCCACAAGTGCTTTCATCTTTGCTTAGATTCTTCTTTTAAAAAGATATATTTATTAGGTAACGTTGATTTACATCACAGAATGTCTTAGAGGGGTACGTTGACATGTCTATGATTGTATGTTACTTCACTACATCTGTCTCCCAAGCCCCAGTGATCCTCCATTAGATCTCCTCTCCCCTTTGCTCCCACCCCATGACATCCCCCTCTGGTAACCTCAGTCATGGTCTAGTGTGTTCTTCCAACTTCCTGTCTTCACTCCCACACCGCCTTCAGCCTCCCTCTTCCTTGCTGGGTGCCTCAAATCTGTGATCACCATTTTTAGAGATTTATTTATTTATGCATACAAGATCTGGGGTGTCAGCAGAGGTGTGTGGTGAGAGGATTCATCAGAGACAGAGTGGGGAGCAGAACAAGTAGATTGACTGAAGTACACTGCTGAGGGGAACAGTGGGCGAGGCAGGAGGGGTCTGCTGCACCATGTGGGAAGCTCCCTGGCTGGGGATCGAACTCAGGCTGCAGTGACTGCCAATAGCCTCATAGGCTGAGACTTAACCCCTTGCACTATCAGGGTGGTGCTCTATGATCAACTTTTCTTTTTTTTTTCTATTTTTTTTAATTGTTATTTATGTCATTTACATTTTGTATTCCCCTTGGGCAGCCCACCACCAATTCACCCGTGATCCATCTCCATGGTCCCCTGTATTCTCCTCTCTTCCATTTTGTGCCCTTATCCTACCCTCCCCGCCCCCGCCCACCGCTGAGTGTCTCTCTCCCACCCGGCCTCCCTATAGTCCTGTTATAAGTGAAACCATTCAATATTTTTCTTTTTCTTTCTGGCTTATTTCACTGAGTATGATTCCCTCTAATTCCATCCATGTCGCTGCAAATTGCATGTGTTTATCTTCTTTCCATGCTGAATAGTATTCCATTGTGTATATGTACCACATCTTCTGGATCCAATCATCTATTTTTGGACATCTGGGTTG
>PVIJ01011484.1:0-54447 GCA_004024925.1 Scalopus aquaticus
GAGAGAGAGAGAGAGAGAGAGAGAGAGAGAGAGAGAGAGAGAGAGAGAGAGATGGATTTAAGGAATTGTATCATGCTAATTATTATTATTTTTTTATTTATACATACAAGCTGGGGTACAGGCCAGAGGCGTGGGGCGGCGAGAGGGTTCACCAGAGACAGAGTGGGGAGCAGAACAGGCAGATCAGAAATACACTGCTGAGGGGAGCAGCGGGCGAGGCAGGAGAGGTCTGCCGCACCATATGGAATTCTCCCTGGCCTGGCGTCGAACTAGTGTTGCCACTGCTGACAGCTCCACAGTGCAGAGCTCAACCGCTGCACCACTGGGGAGGCCCAGTATCATGCCAATTACTAGGATAGGCAATGGGGAGATCAGAAGGATGGAGAAATAGGGAGGAGCTGATGCTGCAGCTCAACTTTGATGGCAATCTGGAGAATTCCCTCTTTGTCAGGAGACCTCAATCTTTTCTTTTAAGGCATCTGATTTGATAGAGCCTATGCATATTGTGGAGGGCAATCCTGTCTAAAAACACCTTCCCAGAAATATCTAGAATTATATTTGATCAAATAGCTGGGTACTGTGGCCCAGCTAAGCTGACATATAAAAGCAAATGTCAAAACATTCTAGCCCAAACTACCATGGTTGTTTACCTAGATTGCTGTTATCTCTACCTACAAAACTTTTCCCTCATAGCAGAGGTAACTTTTATAAATGTACTTAGGGTCACATATTCTAAAACTCCTTCAGTTTCCAGTTGTTCTTAAAATCTAAACTGTTCTCCCAGGTCCACAGGGCCATTGGACTGTCTTGCTGACCTGGTTTTCCATCCCTTCCTCACAGCATACTAGCTAAGTTGTTTTCCTTTCTGTTTCTGTAAAAAGACCAGAGTTGCTCCTGAGATGGAGTTTCCATTTCTTAGGTCCTTCCATGGCTATCTTTATCTTTCAGGTATGAGTTCATTTGTTACTACCTCTTAGAGGTATTTATACCAGAGAAGATATTCCTCATGTCTTCAACAAATGAGCAAATGCATGTGTTCCCACATTTGTTGTGGCATTATTTGTTCTGAGTCTGAATTCTTACTTGGTAATGACAGCAATAGGAAATAGTTAAATCCTTCCATCCTCTGCCATTAACATTGAGAGGCAGTAGTTTTTCATGCATACCTGGCAGAGTTATGGTGGGGAATCTGATGGCAAGAACTGAGTTAGGTATCAAATGGGTACTTGACATATAGAAATTTATCAGTCAAAGTGTGCCGGAGGCTCCTGTTGATTCCCGAAAATGAAAAGTTTATGAGTTTCATGTCTTAGATTCTTTAAAGACCATAAGGCATTTTTGATTTATGGTTTTAAAAGGCAGAATCATTTTAGCTCACTGATTAAGTCAGAAATGTTGCAAACGTAACCCTGTTATCTGTATCCTCCATATGGATTACAACACGAACACAAACCCTCTTTTAGAAATTCAAATTGTAGGTTTTTAACTGCTGTTGTTAATCAAGTAAGCTTTCCTTTGCCAGAAGATGTTAGAACACTCCTGAGTTTGAATGGGAAATAACACTACAAAGTAGAAGTAAATTATACACACACACACACACACACACACACACACACACACCACACATATATATGTGTGTATATATATGAGAAAGTATATATATATGTGTGAAATATATGAAAATAATATAATGAAAATAATTTAATAGCTGCTAAATAGGTGGCAGGAAGATTATGATATTTTAATGAAAAAAGATTCAGAAACTTTTTTCTTTCACCTATGAAGTAAAATTGAAATTTGATTTACCTTCAAATTATGTTACTTCCTGAAAGTATTCTGCATGGATGCCAGGTTGCAATTTTATCCAGGTTATTGACAAGTCAAAACAATATTCTTTTTGAAGAGAGATAGGTAATTGTCTTAGACATGAAATTATTTTTTACAAACAATATTTCAAATGTATGATTTGTAGAACTCTGTTAAAACAATCAGATAATTTGAATGAAATTCAAAGGGAACAAACTATAGAAAGACATACATATGAATTCATAAATATGATTTATTCTAAGTTCAACATTAACTAAAAAAATCATCTATATAGTCAGAAAAATCAGCATAAAATGGACCAATAGTCGACTTTTCTCAGAAACAATTGAACCCTGAAGAAAAATGTATCCTTATGAGACATAAAACTGCTAGATTGCATCTCTATGCCACTTGGAAATAAATTGAAAATGAATATGAAATTAAAGAAATGAACAGACACAGAGTAAAGAAATCTTTCTTATAAATTAATAAGAGATAGGGTATTCTAAAGAGAACAGAAAAATGATGACCTAAAATTTCAGATGTAGGTGAATTGAAAGTAACAAAATGCTCTGTATGTGAATAAATATAAGTGAATATTTATTAGTAAAACAAGAACAATTTATTACTGTAATTGTTATGTAATATATAGAAATGATTTATAAATGTGTAGTATGTAATCTATCTAATAATATGTACAATCAAGACATAAAGTAAGGGGAGAGGAAAGTTAATTATTCCAAGGAAGGGATTAAAATATATATTAACATAGATGCTGATGAATACCATGATCTATATATCCTTCTTTAAAGAAACTACTAAAGAATAATTAAAGAACACAGAATAGTAAGGTTAATGCAGGTGCAGATACTAAAGGAATCTACTACTCTAATCAAAAGGAATTATTTAAAATAGGACTTTGAAACTTTTGGTTGTTTTAAGAGACACATGTGAAAATAAGAACATAAGACACATGCAAAATATAATAACTTAAGAGTAAAACAAACAGTATAGAAACAATCCATCACTCATACATTGTCCAAATTGGGGATGAGGGGGGGTACTGATGTAACTACAGGGTAAAACAGACTTTATCCAAGTTTTATGAGCGCTGAAAAGTGAAATCTCAACAAAGGAAAAAAGGAATAACAATGAAAATAGTATAACAGCTGCTTGAGGAAAGCCTAAAAATAAATATTAACCATATCATGGAAGTTTCAGAAAAAGGGGAGAAAGAAAAAGGCATAGAAAATTTATTTAAAGAAATAATTGCTGCAAACCATCACAATCTGTGTAATGAGCCAGTGTCCTTTTGCATGAGACTCAAAGAGTTCCAAACAAAATAATACCAGGCTGACACACTCAAAGATACATTATTATTAAACTGTTAAAAGTCAAAGCAAAGATAGAACATTAAAATTGTCAGGAGAAAGAAGAGTAACTTACAAGGGAAAACCTATTAGATTGTCCATGCACTTTCAGTGTAAATCCTCCAAGCAAGAAGGAAATGTAAGGAGACTGTTAAAGTTCTCAAATTAAAATATTACAATACTTTATCTTACAAGACTATCATTCAAGGCAATAAGGAGCTTTACCGAAAAGCAAAAATTAAAATAATATGTTAATACCAATTTGGAAATGAAAGACATACAAAAAGGGTTACTGTAAAGCAAGGACAAAACACATATAGAATTAAAAGTTACCTAAATTATACGTCATGGTGGAAGGCCATTAAATCCATCGCCCTTCAGATTAAAATGGAGATCAAACAGCACAATGGGTCATAAAAATAGTCCATAATATATTATCCTCAGCAGAATGGTCACACAAAAATCAATAGAGGTTACAAATATGGAAATGGAACCTAAACAAAACATAAAAAAAGAATTAAAAAAATTTAAAAAGACACAAGCAAACACAACATAAAAATAAAGTTGCAATAAACACTTAACTTCTCAAGAATCACTTAAATGAAGATGGTACAAATTCACCAATTAAAAGCCATACAGTGGTTGAGTAGATTTTAAAACATAGTCTAATCTCCTGTTGTTTATAAGAAACTAATTTTACCTTAACCAAAGACAAGCATATAGATTTAAAACTAGAAGACAATCTAGAAGCAAATATCAGTTAAAAGAGTCAAGAACAGTCATATTTAAATCATGTAAAATAGACATCTAATTAAAAGTGTTAATAAGAGATAGAGATGGATATTGCATTATGATAGAGAGCCTAATAGAGCAAGAAGAAAAACACTCATACATATATATGCATCAAAAGGTAAAGCAACTTCATAAAAAAGCAATTATTAAAAGAACTAAAGCAAGATATTAACAACAAACAATACTACTAGAGAATTTTAATACTCCACTTACAACCATGAATATATCAATAAGACAGAGAATAAATGAAAAGATGATTGTTTTAAATGAGGAACAAAACAAAAAATAGACTTTAAGAGACATATGTAGGCTATTTCATCCCCCAGAATCCTTCCTATACTTGTTCTTCGAGTTAACAAAGAACACTAATCAAATGTCAATCAAAGCACAAAAAATGAAATTATAACTATGTACTTACTATTTCTGACTGCAATGCCATAGTTAGAAATCAACTATTAAAAACAAATGAGGAAAACCTCAGCACATGGAAACTAAACAATATACACATAATAGCTATTAGAACAGAGAGAAAATTAAGGCATAAATAAAAATTAAAACTTCAAGACTAATTAAAACAAGTATACAAGCTATCAGAATTTATGTGATGGCGCAAAAGTGATCTTAGAGAAGCTCACAAGAAAAGAAAACTACAGACTAATACCGACAATGACTATTGATGTGAAAGTTTTCAACAAACTACTAGCAGATCAAATTTAGCAAGACATTACAAGATTAGTTATCATGATCAAGTGAGATTTATCCCAGGAATGTCAGGATGGTTTAATATATTTTAATATATCAATGCAATACATTGCATCAAAAAAAGAGAAAACAGTAAACACATAGTATCACTAGATGCAGAAGAAAGCATTTTGATAGTCAGCACACATTTATATAAAAACAGGCAAACTTAACAAAATAGGATTGAGAAGAACTTATCTCAACTTAATAAAGGTCTTATAATTTAAACCTGGAGGCAATATAATATTTAATGATGAAAAACTGAAAATGTTCTCTTTAAGATCAGAGACATTAATCAAAACACACAGACACCCTAACAACTGGGAAAAGATCTTTGCACACAATACATTCGATAAAGGACTGATAGCAAAAATTTACAAGGAACTCACACAACTCAACAAAAATAAAGCCAATAACCCAGTCAAAAAATGGGCAGAAGAGCTCAAAAGGCACTTCTCCAAAGAAGAAAAGCAAATGGCCAACAGATACATGAAAAAATGTTCAACATCGGGCCTCCCCGGTGGTGCAGCGGTTAAGCGCTGCGCTGTGGAGCTGTCGGCAGCGGCGACGCGAGTTCGACGCCCGGCCAGGGAGAATCCCACATGGCACGGCAGACCTCTCCTGCCTTGCCCGCTGCTGCCCTCAGCAGTGTATTTCTGATCTGCCTGTTCTGCTCCCCACTCTGTCTCTGGTGAGCCCTCTCGCCGCCCCACACCTCTGGCCTGTGCCCCAGCTTGTATGTATAAATAAAAAATAAATCTTTAAAAAAAAAATGTTCAACATCACTTATAATCAAGGAAATGCAAACCAAAACCACTATGAGATACCACTTCACACCTGTGAGGATGGCACACATTAAAAATATAGGCAACAACAAATGCTGGAAAGGATGTGGAGAAAAAGGAACTCTTCTACACTGCTGGTGGGAATGTGAACTGGTCCAACCACTATGGAAAGCCGTATGGCGATTCCTCAAACTGTTCAACATGGAGCTTCCATATGACCCAGCAATCCCACTTTTGGGAATTTACCCAAAGGACACAAAAACACTAATCCAAAAGGATACATGCATCCGTATGTTCATTGCGGCACTGTTCACAATAGCAAAGGTATGGAAGCAATCCAGATTTCCAAAAATAGATAATTGGATCAAGAAGATATGATACACATGCACAATGGAATACTATTCATCATTCAAAGAAGATAAACACATGCAATTTGCAGTGACATGGATGGAATTAGAGGGGATCATACTCAGCGAAACAAGCCAGAAAGAAAAATATCGAATGATTTCACTGTGTTTTGTTTTCTTTTAAAGATTTATTTATTTATTTATGCATACAAGCTGGGGTACAGGCCAGAGGCGTGGGGCGGAGAGAGGTTTCACCAGAGACAGAGTGGGGAGCAGAACAGGCAGATCGAGGGAAACACACTACTGAGGGGAGCAGCGGGCGAGGCAGGAGAGGTCTGCTGCTCCATGTGGGAATCTCCCCAGCTGGGTGTCAAACACGTGTCGCTGCTGCCCACAGCTCCAGCGCAGTGCTTAATGGCTGCGCCACCAGGGAGGCCCTTGAATGGTTTCACTTGTAACAGGACTATAGGGAAACCAAACAGGACAGAGACACTTGGGGGGTTGGAGGGAGGGGGAGGATAAGGGCACAAAATGGAGTAGAAAAGGATACAAGGGACCACAGAGATGGATCACAGGTGAATTTGTGGTGGGTTACCCAAGGGGAATACAAAATGTAAAAGATATATATATGTTTTTTAAAAAAAGATCAGGAACAAGACAAATATGCCAACTGTTACCACTTTTGTTTAATTTAGATTTGGAGGATTTGATTAGATCATTCTGGCAATAACAGGAAATAAAGGGGATTAGGTTGGAAAAGAAGAAATGATAGTACCATTAATTGCAGACAATAGGAGATATACATTATCTATCTATGTATCTATATCTATCTACAACTCTAAGACTCCACCAATAAGCTATTAGATAAAATAAACAAATTCAGCAAAATGACAGATTACAAAGTGTGCAAGATACACATTTACATAAATAATAATGAATGAGAAGAAAAAATTAAGAAACCAATTTTGTTAACAATCAACATCACAAAGGATTTAATCAATGAAAACTGTGTTATTAAAGGGTATGGATCATGCCATAAGGACATGGAAAGGCATCCAGTGTTCATGAATGGGGAGAATAAATATAGTCAAGAAGACTGTTCTACCAAGAGCAATACATAAATTTAATTCAATTCCAATTAAAATGTCAGCAATATTTTCCAAAGAACTTGAAAAAATATATTAACATTTATATGAAACAATAAAACGCCTCAAATAGCTAAGTATTCATGAGGGGGAAAAAAAGAGAAATGGAGGCATCATGCTATCTCTTACCATATTTTAAAGGAACAGTATTTTAAATAATATGATACTGGGGGACCTCCCTGGTGGCGCAACAGGTTGTCTCAGCACTATGAAGCTATCCAGAGCCACTGCAGCACAAGATTGATCCCCCAGGCAGGGAGCTTCCCACATGGCGCAGCAGACCTCTCCTGTCTCGCCTGCTGCTCCCCTCAGCCATGTATTTCAGTCAATCTGCCTGTTCTGCTCCCCACTCTGTCTCTGTGAGTACTCTCAGCCCCCACCCCACACCTCTGGCCTCCACCTCATCTTGTACGCATAAATAAATAAATCTTTAAAAAAATAAATAATATACTGGAACAGTAGACACATAGATCAGTGGTCAAAATTAAGTTTATATTATATACATATATACAAATATATGTATGTGTGTATATCTATATATACACATATGTTATACACACTTAATTCATGATAAAGGAGCTAAACCACACAATGGATAAAGGAGCGACTTTAACAAATGGTGCCGGGGAAACTAGATGGCAACATATAAGAGAATGAAGTTCAGTCTCTAAATTCAAGCTCAAATATAAATTCCAAAATGGATTAAAGACTTAGATGCTTAGATGCAAGACTAGCAACAATAAAATATATGGGGGAAAATATTGGTGATGCCATTCATTAAATCAATGATAAAGATGTTTTTGAAGACTTAACCCCTTCAGCAAGAGATAAAACAAAACCAATCAGTTGGGATTAGAAAAAGAAGAGATTAAGTGGAAAACAAGTTACATGGAAATAAAAATAGAATGAAGATCTCTGGAAAAATTATTAATCTGAAATTTAAAACAATATTATTTTTTTATTTTTTAAAGATTTATTTATTTATGCATACAAGCTGGGGTGTAGGCCAGAGTCATGGGGTGGTGAGAGGATTCACCAGAGACAGAGTGAGGAGCAGAATAGGCAGATCGACTGAAGTACACTGCTGAGGGGAGCAGCAGGCGAGGCAGGAGAGGTCTGCCAATCCATGTGGGAATCTCCCAGGCTGGGGATGGAACTAGTGCTGCAGTGGCTCTGCATACATAACTTCACAGTGCTGTGGCTTAAACTGTTGCGCCACCAGGGAGGCCCAAACAGTATTAAGTTTTCATAAAGTTAAAATATACTGAGTTCTAGGGCAAGTTAGGGTTAAGTAGACAGATTCAAGGATAGTGCAGGCAAGAAATTTGGGAGAGTTTAAGAGGCTTCTGAGATAAGGGCAGAAAAATCCAGGAGGGATAATGAGGGCAATAAATTTAAAGACTATTAAGGAGAGTAATTTTTTTTTAAAGATTGTGTTTATTTTTGTACGGAAAAATTGTGATGTAGGCCAAAGATGCAGGGGATTGAGAGAATTTGCATACCAGAGAAAAAGTGGGGATCAGAAAAGGCAAATCTGCTGAAATACACTGCTAAGGGGAATAACATGTGAGACAGGAGAGTCTGCTGTGCCATATGTGCGTCAGCTCCCTGGCCAGGGATCAAACTCAGGCCATCTGGTGAGCCCTTAAGGTGATAGCACTGATCCTTAACCCCTAGGTCACTAGGGAGGCCCTGAGAATACATTTTGAGAATACCTGGGCAGAGACAGTGAAAGAAAGACTAAGCTAAGAGCTGAATAGCTGGACGCAACTGCCCAGGGAAGTACAGTCACTGAGAGACAGCCAGTCACAAAGAGGATGACGAGATTTTAGAATAGAGAAAAATGTTTAAATATCCCCTGGACGCAGGCCCATACAGCATCTTTTGCCCATACTTGGCATTGCTGCCTTGGAATCTTTGCTTTTGTTCTTTTTTCCTCTAAGTAAGCTTTTCTTTACTCTCTAAATAAAGATTTGTTTCTCCACTTATTTATCTGAGGGTTTGTCTACAAATTCCTCTACAGGTTGGTGGGCAAGAACCTATGGTGGTCCAAGGGTAAGAGGGTGAAAAACAGCAGCAGCAGCAGCAGCAGCAGCAACAACAACAACAGTTGTAATTGCGCACACCAGTTTCAACACTATGGTTAAAAATACATAATGCTAAGTTGACAGGACCGAAAGGAGAAATAGATATATCCACAATCATATAGGGCTATTTTAACATACCTCTCTCAGTAAGTTTAAGTTTACAAAAATATCTATAAATATCTTACTTTATGGTAAGATGTTAAAACTTTTCTTTAGAATCTACAATGAGAAAGTTGATGTGCAACCATCCCAGCCCAGGCAGTTTCTTTGTCAATTCTTGTAAACGGAAGAAGAATCTTGGAGTCTTAAAGGTGTCTGGCATGACTTTAATGCTGAAACAGGTGACCATATAGGTGGGTGGGCGTGTGGACAGGCAAGGCAGGCAGGCAGGCGGCAAGCAGAGAGAGACTGAAAGACTGGCAGGCAGAATGGCAGAGTAGCAGAATAACAACTGAGCCTCCTAGCCCCCTTTCCACTGTTGAGTGCCCATAGGCACACAACTGATATACTATTGCACATGCAAGGTCCGTGTATTGTTTGCTGGATGTCCAAAAGGTGGGAAACATAACATTTCAAGGTTGTGGTCTGTCTGTTGTTTGGAAGGTGAGCAATAGTCTGATTAATTCATTTTCCTTACAAAAGGACACTGCAATGAGTAACATTGCTCAGCATATCTTAGAACAGAAAGACAAGACAATAAGATGGTATAAGCATTGCACAAGGTGAAGAATTATATTATTCACAGATACTAGGGTTGCTAAGCCAAGATACTGAAAAGAATCTACTGATGATTAATAAAAATGAGCTTAGCAAAACTGCTAGATCTTGTACAAAATACAAGTTGTTGAGGTTTTACAACACACACACACGCGCGCACACAGTTATGTGTATGTATATAAAGGATTTACACTGAGTGAGACTGTATTAAAAACTAGAAATCAAAAGGCAAACGATGAACACAAAATAAAACAATGGGCAAGAGTCTTGTTCAGCATCCTCTCAAACAAACTATAAATAAAATGAATTCATCCTCTTTAATAATTAGATGAATGCAAACTGAAACAGTGACCATGTGTGAGGACAGCATGAGAAACAAAACAGATGCTCATACACTGCTGGAAAATGTATAATTGCTACAACAGTTTGTAACTACAAGATCACCCACAGTCCAGCAACAGAGTCCATTGTATTTCCATCCTGCTTTGTTCTCACTCCCTTCCCCACTCCCTCTCCCATCTAGATGCTTCAGTTCTGTAGTAATCTTTGAAGGGCTATGTTTTTAAGCTTATCTCTATGTGATTTTTAGTTTAGTTATCCTATATTCCACATATTTGTCACATTATCTGGTATTTGTCTCTCTCCTTATGACTTATTTCACTTAGCTAAGTTATCACTTCCAGCTCCATCCGTGTTGCCACAGTTGGTGTGAGGTTATCTTTTTTATTGCTGAGTAATATTCCATTGTGTGTATATACCACATCTTGATCCACCACCTGTTTTCAGGCATTTAGATTGTTTCCACAATTTAGCTATAGTAAATAATGCTGCAATAACCATGAGAGCACACATTTCCTTTCAAATTAGGATTTTTACATTTTTAGGTAGATGGCTGAGAGTGGAATTACTGGGTCTTATGGGAGATCCATTTTTAATGTTTAGAGATACCTCCTTACTGCTTTGAATAAGGGCTGGACCAGTCTGCATTTCCACCAACAGTGTCAGAGGGTTTCTTTTTCTCAAATCCTTGCCAGCACTTGTTAATTCTGATATCAAAGATCTATGAAGAACTCATACAACTCAACAAAACCAAAACAAACAACATAAATATGGGCAGAACTAAACAGAAATTTCTCCAAAGACACATAGACTGAAAATGAACCCTTGTAAAAATGTTCATCATCTCTTATAGTCAGAGTCATGAGAATCAAGACCATGAGATACCATCTCATCTGTATGAAACACCCTATATCCAAAAGTCCTGAAGTAACAAGTGCTGGTCAGTCTTGTACTAGTTCTAATGGTTCTATTTCTCTACAAAACCCCAACTAACAGAGACTTAAATTAGTAAGTGATTTCCAAGGGTCTCTTTATCTGAGAAATTTTATTTTGCCTTGAGGTGATTATGCTAAATAAAATAACTCAGAAAAATAAAGACAAATATTGGAGAGTTGTGTTAATGTGTGGAGTATATATGCATGTGTGTATGTACATATATAGATATATGTATGTATGTATGAACATATGAATATATAATAAACTAATAAAATACAAGGCCTAGAACAAAGTGGTGGTCACTGGAGGAAAAGGAGAAAAGGGTGAAAGGAATAAGTCAAAATGATCAATTCTGATAGTGTGAGTTGTACTAAAACTGAATGGTGGATATTGTATTGTGCATATGTTTAACAAGGTGTGAAGCTGTACTAAGTATTATATAGTATTAAGAGCTAAATTCAATAAACTAAAACACTCAGTGAACTAAACAAAAATCTTTAACATTATGTAGTCTGACTTAAATTTTGAAATCAAATTTGGAAATAAAATTACTTGCAAGTGTGTATTTGTTTAGAGTGAGAATAAGTTTTTCGTGTAGAAAAGCAGTCCCAGGCATCAGGGCACTGACTTGGCACGATCATCTAGGCTTTGAAATCCGTTTGAATTGTCCTGGTTCTATCATCTATGCCTTTATGTTTGCAGAAGCTGGCCTGATTCTATCATTTGAGCCTTCTTGTTTTTCTATTAAGCATAAACAATTTTCCAGGGCACCAATATTTTTGTAGGTCACTCTGTGAATGTGATAGAACACAAAAATGACAAGACCCTTTCATAATCTTGTCAAAACATAGATAAAATTATAAATATTTTTAAACCACAAAAATGACCACACAGTCCCTAGCCTTGCAATTATGAGTGATGTGACTACTGTTTTTTGAATCAAATTTTATTGATTTATCATTCATTTAAAAAACTACGTAATTTCAGATGTGCTTCTAGGACTTGAAAACAAACTAGATCAACAGAATACAAATAGCTGTTGCTTTTTTAAACTATCAGAACATTAGTTCATTTCATACCTTCTAGCTTATAGATACTATGTATTCAAATACTAGGTAAATATGTTTCCCTATCTCATGGCAACATCCTTTCTAGAGTAGAACTTTATTTAATCCTACCCAAAGAATCTGCATGGGGCACAACCTTCTAAATTCTTCCTAACATCCTTTTCAGATGACCTAAATTTTCCCATTCTGTGTGTTGTTATTCTGCTTCATACAATTGTTCAACTGCAGATGTTCCTGATGACCTGTGGGTAGATGAGGAACTTGTCTTTTAACTTGTTTATGCTCTATGCAGCTATTACTTTAAGTTTAAAGGGAGGAAAAGAGGGGGATGGAAAGGAGGCAAGGAGGATGGGGAGGGGGAGAAAGAATCTCAAGATTTCTGTACCTCAGTTTAACTCTACAGGATGAGATGCTGTATCTCCAAAATATACATTTAATTATCTTTTTTATGCCTTAAAGAGATTGTGAAGATGGACATTCTGCCATATTCCACTGTCTTGGGAAACTGAACAAATTTGTCCTGTTAGAAACACATCCTTTACTTTCTTCCCTTCCTTGTCAGTCTCTTAGAATAAAAATATATAATAACATGCTGATATTCAAGCAAGAGTAAAATGCAGTCATTGGGTTTCTTCCTCTGTCCACTTTTATTACTTCTCATTCAAAGGTCTCAATCACCTAGCAAGACCAGTGAAGCATGAATTACCCAGATCTCATCACTCTTGGTCAAAATTAGTGTCAGTTGCCTCTTACTACTGAAATAAATAACATTTACGTCCTCATCTGACAAATTACCTTAAATTCTATATCCACCTTCAATATTTCTGAGATTAGTTCCTGGGCAATGCTGCTCAAATTATGGTGTAGAGCTTACAGTTGGTGAATTGCAGGGATTTATGCCTGCATGAAGAAAGTAAAGACAATGGTACGTATGAGAATTCTTTAGAAACATCTAAGTCACTTTTGTCTGGTAACAAAAAATTCTATTCAAAATCAAGTCTAACATAGCTGCACTTTGCCCTGGGAATAAAAATACATATTTCCCAAAAGTCATCTTGGTAATCAAAATGCAATTCAATCCATGAAAATAACACTTCTTCCTGTTTTCATTTTAATATCACCATTAGTAGAAATGTCACTAGTTCAACAGAAATCTCTATATTTATTATATAAAAAATGTGTTACAGGCTATGTAGAAATCTACAGCTGGGTAACTCATTATTTGATCTAGTTGTTACCTCATACATAACAGGGGAATGATAATTGGACAATGCAGTGACTCTACCTGAACAGAAGTACACTAAGTCAATTCTGTGTTCACTATATAGGTCCATCATTCTTAGTGTGCTCCTGGGACCACTAGCAGCATCAGCACAAAAAAAAAACTCAAATTCTTGAGGCTCATCCAAGATCTACTAAGTTTGAAATCTTGTGGGTTTTTATTCAGTCCTCTTGGTGTTCCTGATCCCTGACAACACCTGAAAATTTAAATATTGGAACACTATCCAACACAGGAAGAAATCCCCATTTTCCTTCGAACATCAAGTACACTTGTAGTACCCTAAGCTCCTTACTGGGGTACATGTTCCAAGACCCCACTGGATGCCTACACCTCAGATAATGCTGAACCCTATATATAACATTTCATTCATAAATTAGGCGGTGTAAATGAATGATAATAATAAAAAGAAAAACCATAACAATAAACTATACAATAAAAGTTAAGGGCATGGGGCCTCCTTGGTGGCATAATAGGTTAAGTGCAGCGCTGTGGAGCTGTCATCAGCTGCAGCAAGAGTTCGATGTCCTGCTGGGGAAATTCCCACATGGCGCAGTAGACCTCTCCTGTCTTGCCCGCTGCTCCCCTCAGCAGTGTATTTCAGTTGATCTGCCTGTTCTGCTCCCCACTCTGTCTCTGGTGAACCCTCTTACCACCACACCTCTGGCCTGTATCCCCGCTTGTATGCATAAATAAATAAATCTTTTAAAAAAATAAGTGCATGGCATCTCTCTCTCTCACTCTTAAAATGCCTTGTGTCACATTTTCAGATTTTGGTTGACTGAAGATACTAAACCATGGAAAACACTATGGATAAGAGGACATTAATTGTCTGGCCACATGATAGGTTCTCAATCACCATTTGTTAAGTAAAGTAATGAATTCCACATTCATAACACAAATGTGGTTTGTTTGCTTTCATTTTCTGAGTTCTGAAATTAATAAAATTAACAGCAAAGGAAAGCTTAACATGTATGACATGATGGAAGGCTATTTTCTTTTCAAGTGGTCTCTGATTTTGAGGAATGAATGTAAAGTGATATGAATGAGAATGAAGCTCATATAATAGCAGTTATTGGGGACCAGAGATAAGGATAACATTTCCACAGAAGGGATAGTTTGTTTGGAATGAAACAGATTTCTGAGAATGGAGACAGGGTGGGGCAGTAATTGAGCATTTCAGAGAAGGAACTGGATAGAGGTGGGTGTGCAGGGGCAAAGGACAGTGTCAGCAAAGTACTCAGGTATGCAGATTAACTCTAGTGGTAGAAGTTCTGAAGTGATGTCAGGGAGAATATTTGAAATTAAAATCTGGGAAGCTCAGTGTCCATAATCATAGGATATTAGATTATGGTGTTTACTTGTAGCCTGAGGTGGCTTCTGTTGTTATTATCTGTTGGAAGAGTATAATAAAAGCTACAGTCTTGAAGACAATTCAATTGAAAATGTGAAGGAGTGGCAAAGGGTGGAGACATGGGGAATAAATTAGACATTATACTAGAGACGAAGAAATAATCAGATATTGAACCAGGAAATTATAGTATAGAAAGAAAGAGGGCTACAAAAAAAAAAAAAAAGATGTTAAAGACAGTAAAGTCAAAGGGAGTTGGTGCCGATTGACATGGGGGTCCACAGCAGTTGAAGCATGGTTTATTCCCACTGGCTAGAGGAACAGAGCAATTTGGAAAATGGGTTGTGAAATAAATTTTTCTTGTGGAAATCTGAAGAATCTTACAGATACTTCAACGTGAATCTCATGTGAATATTCTGAAGTAGGAATCAGTAATTCCATTCTACAAATGAGGAAAACTGCAGCTTATAATAAGTCAAATGGCCTGCTACAGACAAGTAAAAAGTAGTGTAGCCAAAGTTCCGAAGCTAGTCTCAAGATAATTATGTTTTAACCACTACTCAAAATATTTCCACAAAGATATCTTTCAGCCCAGTGGTATGAATGGAGGAGATGAAATGGAGTGCCAGCCCATTAAATATGAAATCACGCTGCTCTTGGTGACTTACATTGTGTTTTCACTAGCCAGGAAGTTGACGGCTATAAAGGGAGGGGTGAATGCATGGTGGACATATGACACCAAAACTGTGGACTGCTTTAAAAATGATGTTGGTGGGCCTCCCTGGTGGCACAACGGTTAAGAACTGCACTGTGGAGCTGTCCGCAGCTGCGATGCGAGTTCGACGCCTGGCTGGGGAGATTCCCACATGGCGTGGCAGACCTCTCCTGCCTTGCCTGCCGCCCTCAGCAGTGTATTTCCGTCGATCTGCCTGTTCTGCTCCCCCCTCTGTCTCTGGTGGACCCTCTCACCACCTCACTTCTCTGGCCTGTATCCCAGCTTGTATGCATAAATAAATAGATCTTTAAAAAAAATGATGTTAGTCAGTGGGATTATATGAAAGATGGCAGGACAGCAGGACTTACAACATTTCTCAAAGAACCCCTGCACATGTTATACACTGACAGAAAGAAACAATGAACAGAATATATGAGAAAGGAACTTCAATGGTTATGACTCAAAAGGTTGAAAATTCTTGCTTTGTAAAGTAAAATGAATAGCTTCAATTTGGTGACTGGAGAAGAAGGATGGATTTGATATTTCTGCCAAACTCCCTTCACCACAAAAGTTAATCAATGATGGTTCACACAAACAAAAAATGTTTGCAAGTGGCAGGATACTTTAATTACTTAACTACCAAGGTAACTTGATACACTGAGGGGACACAAGAAAGCCCTTGCCCAAGCTTTTCAGTCAGTAGAAGCCAGAAAGGAACACCACAGGATCTGAGGTCTATTAGAAAGCAATTTTTTATATAGTTTATTCATTTACATGGATTTTACATCATTGTTTATTTTTTAATTTTTACAATGTTTGCTTTCTTTTCTCAGATGTAGTCCCCATAGAATACCCACCACCAATTCACCCATGCACCATCACCATAGACACTTGTGCTTTTCCTGCCCTCGTTTTTATCCCTCTCCCTCTCACTCCCCTGCAGAATGTCTCTGAATTATGGTTGTCCGTTAATTTTTTTTGTTTTGTTATTTTTTACTGTTATTTTCTTTTTCCTTTATTTGGTTCTCTATATTACTCCTATAAGTGAAACCATCCAATATATTTCTTTCTCCTTCTGACTTACTTCACTGAACATAATCTCTTCTAGCTCCATCCATCTTGCTGTGAATGGCATTAGTTTATCTTTTTTGATTGCTGAATAGCATTCCATTACATATATGGATCACATCCTCTTGATCTAGTCATCTGTTTTTGGGCATTTGGGTGTTTTCAAGTCTTATCTATTATAAATAGTGCTGCATAAACATAAAACTCACACAACTCAACAAAAGCAAAGTAAACAACCCAGTCAAAATGTGGGCAGAAGAACTTAAAAGATACTTCTCTAAAGAGGAAATGCAAATGGCCAACAGGCATATGAAAAAATGTTCAACATCCCTCATAATCAGAGAAATGCAAATCAAAACCATAATGAGATACCAACTTACATCAGTAAGAATGGCACATATAAAAAAAAAAAAAACAGCAACAACAAATGCTGACAAGGGTGTGGTGAAAAAGGGACTATACTGCTGATGGGAATGTAAACAGGTAAACAGCTGTATTGAGGTTCCTCAGACTAATAAAAATGGAGCTACCATATGACCCAGCAATTCCACTTCTATGGATCTACCCAAGGACACAAAAACATCAATTCAAAAGAATACCTGCACCCTTATGTTTATTGCAGAAAGTGATTATTTACAATAGCATCTGGACCCACCTTGACACAAGTCAAATTCTGACATCTGATTGATGAGTAGTTGCGTTAAATGGCAGAGTGAGGAGCACCCCAGAATCATCAAACCTGCCTGCTCTAAATAGGTTCTGCCATCTGCCACATCAAGACAAAACATCCTGTAGTATATAAGACCTTTAATGGACTTTAATACAATTAATGTGCAAAGCAGAAAAAGGGGAGAATAAAGTTTCCAAATCAAGCACCCAACGTTACCCATCCCCTCATATGTAAAGGCCCAGCCAAACAGTGTTGGCCCAAAGCAGGGTTCCTGAGGCCTGAAAGCCTGCCACAAGTCTAAGGCACCTCCTGGTGAGGACCCATAGGAAAGGAGCAGAAGAGGCCCACTGGATCTGGAACAGAAGGAGCAAAATAAAATTCAAGATAAACGCTGCCATTGTTAACCTCCCCACAGGTCTCTCATTGTTGCTGATCAGCTGGGTTCTTATGTTCTAGTGTCTGAGGAATAATCACTGACATACCAGAGTGAAGGTTAGTGAAAGGTCGCCCTGGGAGGGAGTGAATGAGGCCTCTGAAAACTACTGACAGGAAGGCTTTGAAACTAAATTTTAACAAACTTGTCTGATAACTTTGCAACTTTGCAGAACATCTGCTGGTTCCACATATCTGTGCCATGGCTGACCTTGCATAGCTGTACTCTTACTCCAGTATATAAGACACCCCCACTTTCTACTGGGCGCGACTTCACTGGCCTCCCTCTTGAGACCCAGGAATCTTGCCCTGGAGCACTCCCAGTAAAGACTCCTTTGTTAGTCATATTGATGCCTGGACTCTTTTATTCCCTCCTAATACCTCACGAAACTTTCAGTTAGCAAGTTCAGGTTTATTGCAAGAGAGACTCCTGAGAGCAGGAGGACATCCAAGGAATGAGCCCGTTACTGTTTGGGGTACATTTACTTTTATAACACTGGTCAACAGTGAGGCCATTACTGACTTAAAAAGGCCCTAATCTGTAGTATCTTGGTGTGCTGAACATGAATATAACCCTGAATTTTTTTATTAGCTCTTGTTTTGAAGATATTTCGTATAATTCATTTTGTATGTTTCACCGTGTAAATTTATCCAGTAGGACTGCAACAGCATCCTAAATCAGCCTAGAATGATGTACTATTGCATCACATTGCATAATGCCATCATGCACACATCATCCAGAGTTGAGTGCATCATTTTCTGATGCAATGCAATACTACTGCCAGGCGGCTGCTGAAGTAAGCTGACATCTGCAGTGCACTACATAAATCCCCGTCGGAAAGGTTGAGTATTGAAAATATATCAGACTTTGTGTGAGACAGTTGAAGCTACTGTGCCATAGAACTGTTATTATTTTATTCGTTTAAGCACAATACAGAACAGTAATGCCTCTAAAGTGCGTTAATAGCGTGGACAATTTCTGCTCTATTTGTGGGGAAGTGACATTTGCCAGCCAGAAGAAAAGTATCACTTCTCAAGTGAGGAAGGCTTATCATCTTTACTTTGGATGCAAGGTTGGTGACCAAGACAAGCCTTGGGCCCCGCATAGATGCTGTGCTACATGTGCAACACAGTTTTCACAGTCATTCAATGGCAAAAGACCATCAATATTGTTTGCAGTCCCCATGGTGTAGAGAGAGCCAAGCAGCCACATATAAGACTGTTACTTCTGCTTGGTTCCTCCTGTTTCTAGTGGAATAACGAAGCAAAAGAAGTCGAGAAAAGTCTACCCAAACATTCCGTCTGCATTGAGACCAGTTCCACATGGTGAGGGACTTCCTATTCCAGAACCTCCAGCGAAATATTCTCTTGATTGATCTGGTGAGGTCAATGGTGAGCCGACCTGTTCTTCTGTTCCATCAGCATGCAGTGATCCAGATTTTCACTGTGGTGCATCATCAACCCCACACACACTAAAACAGGAAGAACTAAATGACCTGGTTCATGATTTGGACTTATCTACAAACAAGGAAGAATTGCTAGGATCAAGACTCCGACAATGTAATCTTCTAGAAGAAGATGTCACAATTACTTTATATCAAAAGTGCCACCAGCACTTGGAGCCTTTCTTCAGAAAGGAAAGTACTCTGGTATTCTGTTCCGATATCGAGGGCCTCATGAATGCCTCACTTGCAACACACAAGAATGGAGACTATTTCTAGACTCTTTGAAATTGAGTCTTAAGGCTGTGCTTTTGCACAATGGAAACTGTCTTCCATCCATTCTATTCCTGAGCAGCTGTACAAGAGACAAGTGAAGAAATCTAAGAAGTAGTCTATGCTTGATTTTCTTACAGGTATTAGCAGTAGGCCTGTTACTATTGGCATGCATTTTGTGATGTAAACATCAATTTATTACGGATTACAAAAAAAAAGAACTAGAGCCAAAATTAGAATTTGACTGTCATATTCGTGTTGAGCACATACAAATTGATAGGAAATGACTAATTTTATTTCAGTAACATGACTTTGGTAAAAATTTGTTGACCAGTGTAATCACTCATGGGGACTTTCCCCATTCTGGTTCTTTTCCACTACCCCCCTTTGCCTCATTGCCCCACTTTGCCACCCAGAGTTGTGATGCCACCACAAACTACTGTGTACCTCTATATGCCCCTTGTGTTTATCAGCCTCTGCCTGCTACTCTGTGGCCAGCAGCCTATTCCTGTCAGCTTTCTGCTCCCTCAAGCACCCAGCCTCACTCTGCTATTTTGCAACTAGCCATTGCCAGCCAGATTGCAGCCAGCTCTTGCAGGCCAGGCCCCTAGCCAGCTAGTTCTCTATTCCTTCATCATCCACACCTGTTTCAACCAATCCAAGACCAAAAAGCAATTGCAGCTTCTTCACATCTCTCTCTGCACCATGTGACTCGTCCAGGCCTCCTTCTGGCTCTCCAGCTTTCTACTTTCCTTGTCCAGTCTCCCCTTCAGCTTCTTTTCTTCCCTGCTTAGCTCCTTCCTTCCTTGGGTGGGGCAGAGAACCTGGAACTTCCCCTTTTCCTGGGGACTACCCTGTTATAGTGGGATCGAAATTGTACTATTTTGAGTTAGAGAGAATAAAGTGCAAGAAGTTACAAGGTAGTACCCTCACTGTACAGTTGGAAATGGGAGGACTTGGAGTTAGGCTTCAGTTTTGGAAATAGCGATGTGCCACTCTCCATCCCCTCCTAAACAGCTGTTCTGTTGTGAAGTTACTGATTTGGGGAACCTTTAGTGGAACTTGACAAGTCCTCTGTGATATTTGCTGTTCCAACTAAGAGTGTTTCTAGTATATATTTTGACAAAATTTAATCTAATACCAGAGACTTACAGGCTCTCATTTTATCAAATTGCTCAGCATGTCTGGCCCCTGGACGTGGTATCAATCAGGAGACTGCAGTCAACAAGAAATCGGTGGGAGTGTCCTTGTACGTAGATACATTCCAGCAATTTTATTTAATTTCTTCCATAGGTTTGTGAAATTAGGGTTTTGAATTCCCCCCAATTCTTCACCTGTTTTTCCAATTTCTTTTTTCACTAGTATTACCTTTGTTGACATGAGAAAAAAAAATCATACTTTTGTGCCTAAATTTCCACTTAAAAGCTTCCTTTGCTCAGACTATTTCTTCCCTCATCCATAATTACCCCTGTAACTTTTAGTGTTTATTTTGTCTTCTAAATTAAAATCACCCACTTTAGGAAAAACCAATAGACATTGCAGAAAATGTAGGTGGAAGGAATATGAGCTAAAATCAGGCTATTTTTTTGCCTTCCACATGACGACCCATACCTTGTAATGGCTGTGTTTTCCACTATACTGACATCTTACAAACAACAGGTGGACCTTGTACTTGCAACAATATATCAGTTGTGTAGCTACAGACACTTAACAGTGTAATGAGGGCTAGGAGCTGAGTTGCTTGTCTGTCTCCCTCAGACTTGGAGTCTTTCTCAGTCTCTCTCTACCTGCCTGTGTATACATGTAAGGGCAGGAGGACACAGGGGCAGGTTCGCTGTGATTCAGGCAGCCGGGTAAAAGAGGCGTCATGGAGCCTCTGTGGATTTTTCAGGCTTTTAATGATCATTGTATTGAGGCAACCAGGTAGGCGGGAGGAGAAGGAGGCTATACAGGCCGTGTTTCAGCATTAAAGCCCTGCAAAATTCACTGATGTTTCCAAATTCCACAGCGCTGAGCTTAACCCTTGTGCCACCAGGGAGTCCCTATGTAATATATTTTTAACTGGATATTAATGGATACTTTTAATGAATGAAAACTTGGGCAAAGCACCTAACCCTGAGTCCAAATCTTCCAGTCAATCAAATAGTAGAAAAATACTGAAGTGGAAGATGTTGGGCTGACCTGTTAATTAGCTGAAGTTATGTTGAGATAAATCTTCAAAGTAGACTAAAAAGTTTCAGGGATGTAGGGTAAATGAGAATTATCAGGTTTTTCCACCCTCCCCTCAATGGTGGACCTCTGCAGGCCTATGCACATGCTTGATGGCAGGCACCTGGAACAGGGTGCGGGCCTGTGTGAGAAAGCACACCTGCTCTAGAGACCAGGCTTAGAAGCAGAAGCAGAAGCAGAAGCAGCAGAGAATACACCACGGAGTGGAGGACTGTTCGTGGCACAGTGCAAAGATCACAAGATGCCTCCAGAGAACCTGAGAAAGTGAAGATTCACAAGGGGCTGGGAGGCCTGCCAGCCTCCTGGCCCCCGACCCCATTGCCTGCCCTGTACCTGGTTGCCTCTCTACAAGAAACCAATAAAAAGACTAAAAAACCACCAAGGGCTCCAGTACTCCTTCCCTTTTGACCGGTCTATGCAGCTCCATAGACAATCTGTGCCCTGGAGCTTTTCTTGCTACTGCAAGGGAATATATAATAAGGCTTCCAAGTCTCCTGACTGCATTTCCAGATAACTACTTGGAAGACCCTTACTTCTATACTCCTACTATGGACTCCTATTAAGTTGCAAATGCACTCCTACTAAGACAATAAATACCTTGTGACCAAATTGCTGGGGGCTCAGAATTTGGAGAGGAATCTCCTCTGAGCGCTCCCGCTTTAATAAAAACCTGCCCTCCTCCTCTCTGAGTGCCTTTTTGTTTCCTGATAGAATTGAATTTCTGCCTCAACAATATCTGTGCACACAGATGTTATGAGGATTATATGACACTTAAAAATCACTGACACATAGTTACAGAGAGCAAGCACTGAGTATTGTCTTCCTTCATTTTCTTTCATATAGTGTGCTCCCAACACAAGGGGATCGAGTTTTGTCCTGTCATATCGAACATACACGGAAAATTCAAAGGATGGGGTTGAGAGTCCAGAGGACAACAACAACAACAACAAAAAAAACCAAAAACCCTCAAGTAATAGTTGGATCCAAATTTCACAGGTCCCTGGGCACAAAGGTACAAATGTTTTCTTATATGTGTCTTCCATTCTGAATTGCATTGTGTGCCAGAGCACAAGTGGCAGTGCCTAAAATAGCCATGTTCATTCAAAATCTACTGAACTTGGAAATAAGTGGATAAATGAAGAAAGGAATGAATAAATAAAAGTCAATAAATTACTTGACCAATGTATGTTTTTATTGTAAAATCTACAAAGAAACAGTAGATTATGCCTTACCCCAACTGCCCTTTACTTCATCTAAATGTCTCTTTACCCAATTTAAATCTTTGTAAATGTAGGATTCACCTTTTGAAGAACAAAAGCAATACAGACACACACAAAATATCCATCACCATTCTAAATAGCCCCTTCACTCTTTTTCCCAGCCCACATTCTTGACCTCTGGTAATTTCTGTTCAGTTCTCAATGTGTAGTTTATTTTTTACTATATTGGGTTGTCAGAAAATTCATGATGTATTTTTTCTATGTTTTTCAAGAAAAACACATCATGACTTTTCCAACAGTCCGATGCTTAGTTCATGTTTTGTTTCCTTATATCACTCATGTATGTAAAATCACCCAGTGTTTGTTTCTCTAGTTTACTTTGTTCCCCATAATTCCTCTCAAGTTCCTTTCATTTTGATACAAATGGCAACATTTAATCTTTCATTATAGCTGAATAATATTCCATTGTGTGTATGTATGTGTGTGTGTGTGTATATATATATACACTTACATATATATGCACTTCATATTTATCTAATCATCTATCAATATTGGGCAGCTTCCATATCTTGGCTATTGTAATCAATATTGCAATGAACACTGAGAGAATGTAATTCTTCAAGTTGATGGTTTCATATTCTTCAGAAGATACTCCAAAGTAGGATTCCAGGATAATATACTATTTCTATTTCTAGTTTTTGTTTTAAGCTACAGGTTACCTTTCACATGGTAATCTGTACACATCCTCACCAAAATGGCATTTTGAGTTATGTCATTTAAGCAATGTGAGATATTGTCTCACTGTGGATTTATTTTCATTTCTCTTTTTAGACATGATGATGAGTATTTTTTTTTCATGTCTGTTGGTCATCTATATGTCCTCATTGGAAAATGTTGATTCAGGATTTTTGCCCATTTTTTAATTTGGGTTGTTTGATTCCTTCCTTCCTTATTTCCTTCCTTCATTCTTCCCTCTTTCTTTTTGTTTAGTTGAATGAATTCTTTGTATATATTAAATATTAAATGGTTATTCAGATGTACAATATAAAAATATCATCTCCCATTCAGTAGGCTATTTTTTCAGTCTGTTTATATTTTATTTTATGTGCAAAGTTTTAGAATTGTAGGTAGTTTCAGTTGTTTATGTTTGCTTCCACCCCCCCACCCCCCACCTGATAGGGATTCAGTCCCTGCAAGCATTTCTATCATTGGTATCTTTGAACATCACTTCTGTTTTCTGCTTTGGGGTCTTACATCCAAGTCAATTCATTTTGAATTTAGTTTTGTGTATGAGAATTAGGTAGTTAGGGAGGAATCCAGTTTCATTCATTTACCAGTAGATGATTGTGCTTCCTTTGTTATAAATTAGGTGTCAATACAAACTTATGCCATCTCTGGCAACATATTTGGAGCTGGGAGGGATTATGCTAGCTGAAGTAAGTCAAAGAAAAAGATAAATATTGGATGGTCTCCATATATGTGGAATATGGAGAAATCAAACAAAAGGCCAAGGTAAATTCAAAACCAGCATGACAATCATAGTTCTGAGGTATGCGACAAGGGAGGGAGGAGATGGGTCAAAACAAGGGAGCCAAGAACACAAAGGAATATGTTGATTATTCACGGGTGATATGGTGGTAGGAGAACTATGGGAGCTATAACAATGTAAGAAAAAATAATTAATAAAATATAAATAAATAAAAATAAATTAGGTGTTAATATACGTGAATTTATTTCTAGGTTTTTGAAACTTGTAAGAATAGAATAGACACTCAAAATGATTAAGGAACTTACTCAAAGTGACAAGTATAGTCAAGAAAAAGGCTGGCATTTTATTCTAGAAATGAGTACAAAAGTCATGGTACATAAAGTTTAGTGTTTCTATCAAAATGAAAGAACATTTAAGTGTTGCTATTGTAAGCATGGCTGAAGCCAAAGACTGTTACAGGTGGTGCCCCCGGAGGGAGTTGCAGGTGAGGAAAGATAGCCCCAGGGAAAATGCTAAAAAATATTGCAGTTTGGTGTGATAAGAAATGTAAGGGACTGCAGAAGTGGGGGACAGATTGATTCAGTCTTCTGGATTCAGCATTTCAGATTCAGCATTTGGGGTCAGGGGATTTTGGTCCCCTGCACCCATCTTCCAGAAGGCTGTTGTGGGCCTCTGAAGGTGGAGGCTTCCAGCAGCCAACCTCAGAGAGGAAAAGTTCAGAGCTTTGCAAGTAGCTGAGCAACTGAAATCATTCCCAGTTTTCTGCTGTTCCATTCGGGTGGAGAAGGTGAAGAACTGGAGCTGGGCGCCTAGCTGAGCCGTGAGTATGGTTATTTGTTGGGTCATTTGACTGCTTGTGGCTGCTGTTTTGAGTGTTGCCCGTCTGGTATTGCATTGAGGCATCTCAGCAGCTCTGGGAGTATCTTCTGTTTTGTCTTCTGTTGGTTTTGTGAGTTGGAACCTGGCCTAGAGTCTGGCTGCCATGTGCTCCAGGTTGGCAGAGACAGGAAGACACCATCTTGGGCACATAGCCTATTGTTCAGGAGAGGCACTCTGTGGTCCTCAGTGGCGGGAAGATGCCATTTTAGCTGCTTTTTGTTTTGGACTTAAAAACATTGGACACAGCTTTGGGTGAGGTAAACAGCCATTTTCAGCCTTAGTAACTCTTTGTTTTTCTCTGGTTTGTTCAATAAATCCCATCGTCGTTGTTCCCTGAGACTGAATAGTCTTGCTTGTGTGTGTGCGCATGTGAAGAACTCAGACAGTGACTGGTAAACTATTTGGTCAGTGCCCTTGGTCAGTTTTGGTGCCCCTTGCAGACCTATATCAGTTGGCAAGACATCCAGGAGGGGGCACCTGTGGATGACCAGCTCAAAGATCCTCTCCTTGTTTTGGTCACCTTAAAGTGCAGAGCAATTACAAGACGTCTGGCAGTAGTTGGTTTGCAAAAAGATTTTTTCTCGAATACTATTCGTGGATTCAACCGTCAGTTCAGGTGATTCTACTTCTGCTCCACTCCCTTGTGCTACTAGTTTTTCAACTATAAGTTTTGACTTGACAAATTTTGTAACGTCCAGTATTGACAAATTATCATCTTTGTTGTTATGGATTTTATGGGCATATAGTGAAAATCTGTACACAAATACTGTATTGATGTTTATTGGTTTCCTCTTGGTTATGATGGTATGCATTCTATTTGGGCAAAAACAACTGCAAAGACAGATAAAGAAATTAGAGTAGAGGATAGAAGTAGCCCTCCAGAAATCAGATTCAGAAAAGACAAAAGCCCATTTGATGGCACATAGAACAGTAAATCAGCCATTTCCTTTACCTGAGAGTGGTAATAAAGAGGCATGGGAAGAGGAGGACTGCCTCATGGTGGCGGCCTTAAACCTACCAGTGCAAAATCACTTCTTTGTGGCTGGTGCCCCTCCTGAGGAGGCTGTGAGAGCTCTGCAAACTTCACTGCCCTTCAGCTATAATACTAAAATGATTTCTTCTTCCCATACCAAAGGAGGTGCCCAATATGGTCAAGGTAACAGTTTTGGGTCAGGACAGTTCCCCTTCACCAATTCCAAATGGGGACATTGAATGAGTGGGGTCAGCCTGCTGGGTATTACTGGTCTTATAGTCCCTTTATTCATGCAGATCTTTTGAAACGGAAAAAATATGTCTCTTCATACAGGCAAAACCCAAAAAAGATGGTGAAATTGTTTGCATTTATTTTTGCCTTCCATCGACCCACTTGGGCAGACATACAGTCTATGTTGAGCACACTACTTACATGGGATGAACAGAGATTGGTCATGGGAAAGGCTAGGAAAGAAGTGGGTTGTCTCCACTTAGAGGATATAGGCAACCCACAAGAGGAGGAAGCTGTCCCTTTGGCAGACCCTAATTGGGATCTCAATAATGGAGGTATAAAAATGTTGGAACACTCCCAAAAGTGCTTCTTAACATGACTCAGGCAGGGAATCCAATAAACACAGAAAAAGCATTTGACAAGATAAAACTCACATTTATGACAGAAACTCAGGGAAATTAATATAGGAGGAACATTCCTAAAAATAATAAAGGTCATATATTATAAACAGATAGTCAATATCATACTAAACAGTAATAAATTATTTTTTTTCCTTTGAAGTGAGGAAAAGGCAAGGAAATTCTCTTTCACATCTGTTTAATTTAGTATTGGAGGTTTTAGCTTAGAAAACAAAAAATGAATAGAATCTAGATTTGAAATAAGTGAAACATTATATATAGATGATATACTATATAAACCCTAAATGCTCTACAAAAAAACTGTTAGAGACAATAAATTAGTACAGTAATATATTAGTACAGTCAATTAGTACAGTGACTTAGTATAAGTTAGTACAGTAATATATTAGGCAAGATGTGGTGTATACACACACACAATGGATATATTAGCAATCAAAAAAGATAAACTCATGCCATTCACAGCAGTATGGATAGAGCTGTAGAGTATTTAGGGTTCGCTAAATATATTATCATATCATCAGTGGATAGCAATACTTCTACTTCTTCTTTCTCTATTTGGATTCCTTGTATGTCTTTCTCCTATCTTATTGCTCTGGCCTGGACTTCCAGTATTCTATTGAAAAGCAGTTGTGAAAATGGACATCTTAGTCTTGTTCCTGATTTTAAAGGAAAGGCTTTCAGCTTTTTACCATTGAGAATAATATTGGCTGTGGATTTGTTGTAAATGGCTTTTATCGTGTTAAGGTATAATCCTTCTATCCAGATAATGTCAAGCGTCTTCCTCATAAACGGATGTTGAACTCTGTCAAATGCTTTCTCAGTATCTATTGATATGATTATATGGTTTTTATTTTTCTTTTTGTTGATGTGTTGGATCACGTTAATTGATTTTCAGATGTTGAACCATCCTTGTGCCTTGGAATAAATCCCAGTTGGTCATGATGTATTATCCTTTTGATGCATTGTTGGGTTCTGTTGGAGAGAATTTTATTGAGGATTTTTGCATCAGTGTTCATTATGGACATTGACCTGTAGTTTTCTTTTTGTGTGTGTTGTCGTTGTCTTTGTTTGGTTTTGGTATTAGTGTAAGGTTGGCTTCATAGAACATATTTGATAGTAGTCCTTCTTTCTCTATTTTTTTAAAGATTGATTTATTTTTGCATACAAGCTGGGGTGCAGGCTAGAGGTGTGGGGCAGTGAGAGGGTTCACCAGAGACAGAGTGGGGAGCAGAACAGGCAGATCAACAGAAATACACTGCTTAGGGAAGCTGTAGGCAAGGCAGGAGGGGTCTGCTGCAACATGTGGGGAGCTCCCTTGTGCGGCATCAAACTTGCACCGCTGTTGCTGAGAGCTCCACAGCGCTGCTTAACCCATTGCGCCACCAGGGAGGCCCTCTTTCTCTAATTTTTGAAAGAGTTTATGTAGGATAGGCAATAGATAATTTCTGAACATTTGGTAGAATTCATTTGTGAAGCCATCTGGTCCTGGGCTTTTGTTTTGGGGGAGTGTTTTGATTGCTATTTCAATTTCACTGTTTGTAATTAGTCTCTTTAGGTGTTCTCTTTCTTCTTTATCTAGCTTTGGATGGTTATATCATTCTAGAAATTTGTCCTTCTAATCTAGATTGTTGAACTTATTTGCATATAAATCTTCATTGTAATCTCTGATTATTCTTTTGATTTCTACTGAGTCTGTTGTAATTCCCCTCTTCCATTTATGATCCTATTTATTTGTGTTTTCTCCTGTTTTTTCTTCGTGAGTCTGGTAGAGGCTTATCTATTTTGTTTATTTTTTTTCAAAGAACCAACTTCTGGTTTCGATGGTCATTTGGATTTAAAAAATCTTATTTCTTTATTTCTGTTTTGATTTTTATTATTTCCTTTCTTCTACTGTTTTTGGGTGTTGTTGTTGTTATTTGAGATGGGAGATTAGGTTGTTTCTTTGAGTTCTTTCTGGTTTCTTGATGTGAGCCTGTATTGCTGTATACTTTCCTCTCATTACTGCTTTTGCTATGTCCCATACATTCTGGAATGTTGCGTCCTCATTGTCGTTCAACTTAGAGTATTTTTAAATTTCTTCTTTTATGGCCTCTTTAATCCAATGGTCTTCCTGTAGTGGAGGTTTCAACCTCCATGAAGTGGGAGGGGTCCTTGGTTTCTTTTCATGGTTTATTTCTAGTTTGATGCCTTTATGATCATAGAAGATAGTTGGAATCATTTTGATCTTAATATACTGTTGATGTTTACCTTGTGGCCCAATATGTGATCAATTCTGGAGAATGATCCACGTGCACTTGAGAAAAATGTGTATTGGGATTTTCTTGGGTGCAATGTCCTATGGATGTCTGTTAAGCCCATGAAGTCTATGTTTTTACTTAGGGCTCTAGTGTCCTTGTTTATTTATTTATTTATTTATTTATTTTTGGTCTCATTTATCTGTCCATTGGTGAGAGTGGGGTGTTGAAGTCTCCTAATATATGTGTATTTTCTCTAATGTCTTTTTCAGAGCTGGTGATAATTTTCTTATGTATTTTGGTGTTCCTTCACTTGGTGAATATATGTTGATAAGTGTTACAGCTTCCTGGTGTATTGTCCCCTTAATCATAATGTAGTGTCCATCTATGTCTCTTTTTACATTTTTTAGTTTGAGGTCTATCTCATCTCATGTAAGTATAGCTGTCTCTGCCTTCTTTTTTGGTACATTTGCCTGTAGGATTGTTTTCCAACTTTTACTTTCAGTCTGTGTTTATCTTTGGTAGTTAAATGTGTTTGCTGGAGCCAGCAGAAGGTTGGATTTTGTTTTTTTAATCCAGCCTGCTACTCTGTGTCTTTTTATTGATGAGTTTAGTCCATTTACATTTAGGGCTAATAATGATACGTTGGCATCTGTATTTGCCATTTTGTTTATCTTTTTGCGATTTTATTCCTTGCCTTATTCTGTTTTTCTTATCCATTCTTCCATTAGTTTTGGCTTTAGGACTTCTTGTAGTGTTTTTTGGAGTGGGAGTTTAGTAGTAATAAATTTCTGGAGATTCTGTTTGTCTGAGAAGGTCCTTATTTTTCCTTCATAGAGGAAAGAGAGCTTTGCAGGGTAAAGTATTCTTGGTTAGCATTTGTTGGTTTGGAGTTTGTTGAATATGTTACTCCATTCTCTTCTTGCCCATGGTGTTTCTTTGTGGAAGCCTGGTTGAATTTACTTTATATGTTATTTGTTTCTTTCCCCTTGACAGCTTCATTATTTTTTCCTTGTCTTTGACTCTTGGAAGCTTTTCAATTTTTTGTCATGTTGGTCTTCTTCTAGCTTCCTGTATCTCTAGTTTCATCTCCTTCCTCATGCTTGAAAGTTCTCTTTGATTATCTTTTTGAATAATTTCTCAGTTCCCTGGTCTCCTCACCTTCTGGCATTCCTATGACTCTTATATTTCTTTTTCTCATGGTGTTAGAGAATTCTTGAAGTGTTTCTTCATTCTTTTTCCTTAGTACTTCTTTTTCCTTTTCTTTTTTGGTACTTTTTATTTCTGTACCTTCGATAGTACTGATTTGTTCTTCCATTTCATCAATTCTGTTTTCGTTGCTTTTCCCAGAGTTCTATAGCTCCTCCATTAATCTTTTAGTCTCCTGTGTTTCCTTCCTTTTCTTCATTAAGGACTCACTTTCATTCTTCAGTTCATTAACTATATTCCTCATATTCCTCTTTTCCTTTTCATCTTCTTTATGTCTTTTAATCATGAAATTTTAAATACTCTATTTGCTAGGCAGACAAGTTCTTCCATGTCATTATTGTTGAGTTCTGGTGGCTGATTTTCTTTTTGTGATGTGTCCTTCCCCTGAGGGCTAGCTTGGTATTTGTATTTTTCCTTCTCTCTCTTTTTTTTTATAGTTTAATGTATTTTAATAGAAAACTTACAGGAACAGCACAGAAGACAGACAACATTAAAAACATGTACTTGCATGTAGGACAACTCAGTTAGAAAAGTGTAGTGAATGGATGGAATCTATGGTATGATAAAAATGCTACAAACACCATTTAGTTGCCGTCAATAAGAAATTTACTTGTTTAAAAAAAATCCAAATGCTGGCATTGTCCAGAAAAATTTAACAGGTTTATTTATAATTGTTATAAAGTTGAACTGCTGAAACTTATTCACTGAAACATCTTGACTTGCATTATTGCTTTATGTCCCTGCATTTATATTAAAAATTTCACACACAAATGAAAATGGAAAAACTGCCAGTACCTGATTTCTGTCCCCTATTTTTCCACTTGCAATCATATACTTAGGTACCTTTTGACCCCATAGGGGGAAAAAAAAATATCTAACGTCCAGAACTACCAATAACAGGAAGAAGAGGGATTTTTTTTTTTTGAGAATGAAATGTTTCCCATCATAATGCATTCTTTTTTTTTTAAAGATTTATTTTTTATTTATACATACAAGCTGGGGTATAGGCCAGAGGCATGGGGCGGCGAGAGGGTTCACCAGAGCCAGAGTGGGGAGCAGAACAGGCAGATCAGAAATACACTGCTGAGGGGAGCAGTGGGCGAGGCAGGAGAGGTCTGCCGCGCCATGTGGGACTCTCCCCGGCCGGGTGTCTAACTCGCGATGCTGCTGCCGACATCTCCACACCACAGCACTTAACCGCTGTGCCACTGGGAGGCCCCCATAGTGGATTCTTAAGCACATTCTCCACATATGCGACACACTAGCTGGATGTCTTTTGGAATTGTTACATGTTTGGCATGGATAACATACAAGTTGGTGTCTTCAAAAAGGTCAACCAGATAGGCCTCACTTGCATCCTGCAAAGCACCAATAGCTGCGCTCTGGAAGCACAGATCTGTTTTGATGTCCTGAGCAATTTCTTGCACCAGACACTGGAAGGGAAGTTTGCGAATTAGAAGTTCAGGGACTTCTGATAACGTCTAATTTCATGGAGTGCCACAGTACCAGGCCTGTAACGATGTGGTTTCTTCACCCCTCCAGTAGAGGGTGCACTCTTGCCAGTGGCGTTTGTAGCCAGTTGCTTCCTCGGTGCTTTACCACCAGTCGATTTGTAGGCAGTCTGCTTTGTATGAGCCATGGTATAGAGACCTCCTTACTTACCCCCCTTCTCCATAGGCTGGAGCTCGGCTAGCTAGAGGCGGTGCTGGCATTAGAGAGCGATGGTGGCGCGGCAGCAGCTCTGTTGTTTGTTTTTTAATTTGTTCTATGCTTTGGGCCACTGTGCCACTGGTACTGGTGGGCATCTCTTTGGGATGCTCCTTCTGGGATGTTGGGAACTTGTGGCCAGACTGAGTCCGGCACTGTTATGCCAGAATTCACAAGGATAGTGATGCCATGGATATGCTGATCAGTGCTCTCCCTGAAGATCTCCTCCTTCTGTATTTATTCAGTTCAGGAAGGGATTGTGGGGTCCCTGGCTTCTGACAATGGCACAGGGGGCATACTTTCCTGATATCCACAGTTCACCTGGATGGCGGTGCCTTCCCTCTCTCTACTCATGTCCAAAATGGGAGTGCAGGGCCTCCAGCAGCTTTACTAGGGTGCACGTTTACCTGCTCACCTTTGTTTGTGGAGTTCTCTCTCTCTCTTTCTCAGTTCCAGGAAGATATTATGGGGTCCCTCACTTCTGACCATGGCACAGGGGCTGTGCTTTCCTTCTGCCTACAGTTCTCTAAAATGTCTTTTATCTAGTTATATGCCAATAAGCATTTAGGTTGGGTTCATAGCTTGACTTTTGTGAATAATACTACTATAATTATAAGAACACATAAGTATTTTAGTAATAGTGTTTTCATATTATCTAGATAAATATCTAGAATTGTTATTGCTGTGTTTCCACTTTTTTTAATCTTATTTATTTATTTATTTGTTTGTTTTAAAGATTTATTTATACATACAAGCTGGGGTACAGGCCAGAGGCACAGGGCAGTGAGAGGGTTCACCAGAGACAGAGTGGGGAGCAGAACAGGCAGATCAGAAATACACTGCTGAGGGGAGCAGCGGGCGAGGCAGGAGAGGTCTGCTGCACCATGTGGGATTCTCCCCTGCTGGGCATTGAACTCACATCTCGCGCTGCCAACAGCTCCACAGTGCAGGACTCAACCGCTGCGCCACCAGGGAGGCCCCTGTGTTTCCATTTTTTAAAGGAAGCTTTATGCCAGTTTCATTGTGACCATACCAAGTTCAATTCATATCAAAAGTTGATGAGTGTTCCATTTTCTCAACATCTGTTTCACAACATTCATTGTTTCCAGTCTTTTTGATGAAGACCATTATTACAGATTGAAGTAAAATCTCATTATATAATTATTTGTATTTCCCTTATGGTAAGTGATGTGAGCAGTTTTTCCTTGGCCTGCAGGTCATCTTAATGTCTCCTTTGGTTAGTAACAATTTAGGGGTTTTATCCATTTTGGTTGTTTTTTGCTGTTGTTGAGCTTTATGAATTCTTTATATATTTTAGAAATTAACCTCTTGTTGGAATTGCAAGTATGTTGTTCAAATCTGTATGTTGTCTGTTTGTTTTTCTATTAATTTCCTGCATGATACAAAACGTTTTTACTTTGATGTAGCTCTATTTGTTAATTTTTGCTTTTCTTTCCCTTGTCATTTGAGTCGAGTCCCTAAATGCGTTTCTGAGGTTGTGGTCCAGGAGTTTATCACCTGGTTTCATTTTTATGTATTTTATAGTTCCATGCCTTATATCCAGACTTTAAACAGTTTTGAATTACTTTTCGTAAATAAGAATATAAATAAATAAGAATATGGATTCATTCATTCATTCACTCATTCGTTCATTCATCTTGAATGTTGCTGTCCAAATTTCTCAACATCATTTGTTAAAGAGGCTTTCCTTCTTCCGTTATATGGTCATGACCTCTTTCTCAAAGATAAAATGTCCATATTTGTGTGTGTTTCCCCCCCCCCCCCCTTGGTCTGTCTTTATTCTACTCCTTTGGTCTGTGTTTTTGTTTTTGTTCTAACATCTTACTATTTTAATTACAATCACCTGGTAGTATAGTTTGAAATCAGGTAGCATGTCACCTCCATTTTTCTTCTTTTAATCCAGGACAGTTTGGCTATTGTGGTTCATAGAAATTTTATAAGTCGTTCATTCTATTTTTCTCTTAAGTTGTCATTGGGATTTTGAAAGGTATTGTCCTGTTTTGTTTTGTTTTTAATTTCTTGGAGTAAAACGTCCATTTAACAGTGTTTACTTTTCCAAACCTAAGCAAGGGATGCAGTTCCATTTCCTACTATTTCCTTGGACAATAGCTTATAGTTTTCAATGTATTTATTAACCTCCTTTGCTAAGTTTATTCACATATAGAAATTCATGTTTTTGATGCCCCATTTATGTATTCATTTATTATTTCTAGTACTTTTTGTTCATTTGGATTTTTTATGTATATCAACATGTCATTTGCAAATACTGCTATTTTCACATTTTCATTTCCATTTTGTGTTCTTTTTATGTCTTTTCCTTATGTGACTGCACTGGCTATGATTTCCAATACTATGTTTAATGGTAGTGCTACAATGAATAGCCTTTTCTTACTCCAGATATTAGGGGAAATGCTTTTAGTTTTTCACTATGATGTTGGCTGTGGCTTTGCCATTATATTTTTTGCTATGTTGAGAGAAGTTACCTTTATTCTCATTTCATGGAAATTTTTTTTTTTTAATTTTAAGTGAATGTTGAATGTTGTGGATTTTTTTTTCAGCATCTATTGAAATAATCATGTACTTTTTATCTTTCTTTTTGTTGGTCAAGTGATTGATTTTGACTAATTTGTGTATATTAAACTATTGCATCTCTGGAATGAAACCCACTTGGTCATGATGGATGATTCAGTTAAATTTGATTTGCTATGCTAAATTTGCTATTCTAAATATGATTTGCCAAATCTTGTTGAAGATTTTTGCATTTATGTTCATCGGAGAGATAAGTCTACAGTTTTTATTATTTTTGTTGTCTTTGTTTGGTTCTGGGATTAAGGCAATGCTGGCTCATGAAATGTATTTGTGAGCTTCCCTCCCTCTTAAATATTTTAGAATATTTTGAGAAGGATAGGTATTAGATCCTCTTCTAAAGCTTGGTAGAAATCACTAGACAAGACATCTGAATTTGGATTTTTGTTCTGAGGGAACATTTTGATTACTGTTTCTATTTCTGCCCTGGTGATTGGTCTTTTCAAGTTGTCTATTTCACATTTGTTTGTTTTATTATTTATTAGAGTGTTTTATGATCCTAAAAGTGCCAATGTCTTTTAGCTTGCTCAATTTGTTTGCATAAAGATAGTCATAATGGTTTCTTATGATTTTTCTTTTTTGAAACTAAAAAATTTATTTCTACTTTGAAATGTTATAATGTGTACAACAGAATAAGCATTAAGTTTATAAAATGGAAAATTTCACGTCCCCAGAACACTGAGATTAACACAAAATTAATCTGCCCTGTGCATTTCCACAATAGTACTCCCATTGTCCTCCTTCTAGAAATAACTATTATGCTGAGTTTTGTTACTTTTTTGTTACTTTTTTTCTGCTTTTCTTTATAGTTTTATATCTATTGTGAGAAACAATGCTCATATTTAGCTCCTTTCTTCTCCGCAATATCCAATTGTTTAAACAACTCCACTCTATTCAGAGTTGGAGGGAATATACAAATATGTGAATATTGGGAGGTGAGAATCAGTGAGATCCAGTCTGAAAGCTAACCACACACTAGAATTTATGTGTTAAAGAGAGAACAAAAGTGAGACGCATGTTCAGTCTTCCATCTTAATGTAAGAATGCCCAAAAATCATTTGGAGATTTTTGGATGTTTTTGTTAGAGCAACATGAAATGATATTTTCTTATGTCATATAGTGTTGGAAAATATTGTGAATTTAGCTCCAGACCACCAGAATATAGTGACTATTACAATAAAGCAAGTCACATTAATATTTTGGTATCCTGGTGCAAATAAATATAATGGTTATACTGTACTATTATCTGTTAAATGAACAATGAAACGATGTTGTAATATGTTATTGAAAAATGCATTATTGCTGAAAAATGCTATCATCATCTGAGCCTTCAGCAAGTTGACATCTTTTTGCTTGTGGAGCATGTCATCTCAATATTAATGCTACTCACTGATCAAGGTGATGGTTGTTGAAACCTGGGTCACTGTGTTGATTTCTTAAAAAATGACAATGAAGTTTGTCATATCAATTGACTCTAACCTTCATGAAAGATTTCTCTATAACTTGATATTATTAGAAAACATATTACCACAGTGGAAATTATAGTCTTTGAAAGTTAGACTTTCAAAATTGTAGTCAATCCTCTCAACCTGTGCTTTGGTTTTATTGACTAAGATTATGTTATAGCCGAGTTAGTCCTTGTTCTCATTTCAACAATGATCACAACATCTTCACCAGGAATAGATTTCACCTCAGGAAATCACTTTGCTCATCCATAAGAAGCATCTCCTTATCAGTTAGATTTATCATGCGACTGCAAAAATTCCGTTATAGCTACAGGTTCCACTTCTAATTCTAACTTTCTTGCCATTTCCACCACATCTGTAGTTACTTCCTTCACTGAAGTTTTGAATCTCTCAAAGTCATCCATAAGGGTTGGAGTCAACTTTTTTTTCTGAACCCTTATTAATGTTGATGTTTTGTTCTCCTACACTAAATCATGTGTTCCTAATGGAACCTAGAATAGTGAATCTTTTCTGTAATGTTTTCAATTTACTTTACTCACATCCATGAGAGAAATCATTGTGTGACATCTTTAGCCTTATGAAATGTATTTCTTAAATAATAAGACCTGAAATTTGAAATTACTCTTTGATCCATGAGTTGCAGAATGAATGTTTTGTTAGTAGGCATACAAGCACATTAACCTCCTTGTACATCTCAACAGAACTCTTGGGTCAACAAGAGTGTTGTCAAGGAGTAATAGTGTTTTGAATATTTTTTTTTCCTGAGCAGTAGAACTTAACAATGAGCTTAAAATATTCAGCAATCCATGAAAACAGATGTGCTATCAAGAGGCTTTGTTGTTCCATTATATAGCATAGATACAGTAGATTTCATATAATTCTTAGAAGCCCTGGGATCTTTAGAATGGTAAATGAGCTTTGGATTCAACGTAAAATCACTAGTTAATGTGAGTCTCTAACAAAAGTGTAAGACTGTCCTTTGATGTTTTGAAGTTAGATATTGTCTTCTCCCCTCTCTCTCTCTGAAAATCCTAGATGGCAACTTGTTTTAATACGAGGATATTTCATCTACAATTAAAATTTATTGTTTCTGAGAGTTTACTGGTCAAGTGAAGTGTGGAAAACCACATGTGACTCTGGATATTGAACAAAGAACAGCAGATCTTCTTCCTCTGATCTCTCAGGGAGGGTGTAAGACGCCTTGCTACAAATGCTGCTGGTCCCTTTCCTTTATACTGGGAAAAACCTATATATTCTGCAATATCAATATCTTGATAGATAGTGTGTGTTTGTCTCAGAAGGATTGAAAAGAGCAATGATTTAACTTAAGATACAATTTTCTGATCTTCAAAATAATTTTATACATTCATTCATTAGAATGCTTCAAACAATGTCTCTGAATTTAATTCGTGATGTTTTCCTGTGCTTATTTTCTACACCTCACTGTCTCCCACAATTATGAGCACTGTTATTATGGAGTCCCCTGTGAGATTCATAGTGATGACAGGCATTTCAATTTGCTGGGGCTCTGCATCAAGTCCTCAGCAAAGCATGTTGACTTTATCTTCTTTGATTTTACTTTAAATACCTCTCATTTTTAATGTTTTTGTTATACTCCCAAGCAAAGGATTTTTCACATGCAAGTATAAAAGCTTTTATTAGATAGATAGATAGATAGATAGATAGATAGATAGATAGATAGATATTGATAGATAAAGATATATACGTATGTATGTGTATGTATGTATGTTCACAGGTATCAAAATGATCACAGTTGAAGCATTACAGAATCTTAATATATATCAGTAGTCCACTGGTTTTTGACTGAAAGAATCCTCTCTGTTTCTGGGCCTCCCTGGTGGTGCAGCGGTTGAACACTGCGCTGTGGAGCTGTCGGCAGCACGCGATGCGTGTTCAACGCCCAGCTGGGGAGAATTCCACATGGTGCAGCAGACCTCTCCTGCCTCGCCCGCTGCTCCCCTCTGCAGTGTATTTCTGATCTGCCTGTTCTGCTCCCCACTCTGTCTCTGGTGAACCCTCTCACTGACCCACGCCTCTAGCCTGTACCCCAGCTTGTATGAATAAATAAAAAAATAAAATAAAATAAATAAGAATCCTCTCTGTTTCAATTATCTTCACCAATAGATTCTGATTGAAGGGAACAGACTCCCAGTTCTAGGGAGGTTCAATCTTGGAAAGTATTGATTAGTCTTGGAAATTCATTTTCTATTGCTGGTGGTTATTTGACACAACTTTACTGTAGGCATATTTCCCTTCTCTCCAACATGACAAGATCTTCCTGTGATGTTGACACCTGTTGAACCAATTCCATATCCATGAGGGGAAAACAAAAATCATATGTCAACATGGAGAGTAGGAAACAAACAGATGAAAAAGGTGTGGACTTACTGGACCATCAAATGGACCAGCCCCAGAAACACCAGTGTTCTGTAGTTCATGGGTAAGATACCAGTTTTCCCTTATTTTCATTAATAAGAAAATTGAAATTCTCCAGTATACATATTCCAAATTTTCCCAAAAATTACTGTAGGAAAGTGAATGTAATATGAGGAAATAGGGACTTCCTGATAGCGCAAGGGATTAAGTCTTAGGACTATAAAGCTATCTGCAGAATGAATTCAAGCCTCATCCAGAGAGCTAACCCATATGGGCAGCAGATCTCTTCTGTCTCACCTGCTGCTCCCCTTAGCAGTGTATTTCAGTGGATCTGACTGTTCTGATCCTTACTTTGTCTCTGGTGAATCCTCTCACACTCCCCCCAACACTTGTGGCCTACACCCCTGCTCTTGTAGGCATAAATAAATAAATCTTTAAAAGATATGAGCAAACACTGCTTAATATGCATCACAACTTTGGTATGTATAAGCATATACCACAATATATATGTGTGTGTATGTGTGTGTGTTTGTGTGTGTGTCTATCTATCTATCTATCTATCCATCTATCTATCTGTCTATCTATGATCTATCTGTAATATTGGAACCAACCATCTTTATGGAAAAAATAAAAGCTACCTCTGCTAAAACAATGAAGTCAACAATCCAAAAGAAAAGTTCCTCCTGATGGTTGTTCCAAAGGGAAGAAAAATCTAAATATTCATGTTTTTTAAAACTCCTAAATGTGACCCAGTGATATTGTTTAAGAAAATCATGTTCACGGGTATCAAAATGATCAAAATCATATGAGGGTAGCTTTAGTTCTTTGGTGACTTTGCATGTCTTCATGGATGATATTTTAGGTAATTATATTCTAGCAGAAATAAGTCTATGAATAGGATGTTTTAGACACTGTCATTTAATTACAAATGGATAACTGCAAGTTTGAAACTAAATGCTCTGACCAGAACTTGTGTAACATTCAGTTGTTCTGTCTTCAAGGTCTAGCACACAGTTGATAATCAATAAATAATTTGAAATTTTTAGTGGTGAACAGTTAATTCATGTATTAGCAACTCATTTGATTTTTTTAACTCTATGTCATCCTTCAGTGTTCTGTACAGACTAAACAGACCCATTGAAGAGAGCCGAAAACAGATTTTCCATAGTTGAAAGTCTCTAGATAACATTTGTGAAATCTATGTTTATTGAACTTTCTGAATTTGTAATTTTTTAAAAATTTTTTGACCAATATCAAAAATTTTGCTTGACCAAATTAGCTGATGAGGAAACCAATAAGATGTTACAACAGGTTTGATGGAGAATTGAAAGAGTAGACAAGTGGTGATCAATATCCTTGAGATGAATATTCTGAACAGATGCAGAACTGACCAAGTGCCAGAGGAAATCATCCACATATAGTTACGTACATTACTATGGTTTTTCTGTCACTTCTAAATTATTCCAAAAAGGCATTACACCTCATAGTCATACCGAGTACTCATTCTGAAATCCAATTATATTTACACTAAAAGATGTGTGACAAAAAGAAATGCTCTTTTTTTTTTTAAAGATTTATTTATACAAGCTGGGGTATAGGCCAGAGGCGTGGGCAGCGAGAGGGTTCACCAGAGACAGAGTGGGGAGAGAACAGGCAGATCAGAAATACACTGCTGAGGGGAGCGGCAGGTGAGGCAGGAGAGGTCTGCCGCACCATGTGGGATTCTCCCCGGCTGGGCGTTGAACTCGCATTGTGTGCTGCTGACAGCTCCACAGCACAGCGCTCAACCGTTGCGCCACCAGGGATGCCCAAAAGAAATGCTCTTGAGAAGGTAAGTGATCTTTTTCAGGTAGAAACATTCTCAAATATGGATATGCCTCTATACATAAGACACCAGTTACAATTATGTTTACACTGAAAGGAAATTATCAATAATGTGGTTCAGTGAGTCTCTGCAGAGAGAAGCACATAGGTACACTGAGGAACCAGGACAATGTTGATGCTTGCTGATAAGAAGAATGATTTCTTTTTTTTTTTTTTTTTAAGATTTATTTTTTATTTATACATACAAGCTGGGGTACAGGCCAGAGGTGCGGGGCGGCGAGAGGGTTCACCAGAGACAGAGCGGGTAGCAGAACAGGCAGATCAGAAATACACTGCTGAGGGGAGCAGCGGGCAAGGCAGGAGAGGTCCACCACGCCATGTGGGATTCTCCCCGGCCGGGCGTCGAACTCGTGTTGCCACTGCCGACAGCTCCACAGCGCAGTGCCTAACCGCTGCACCACTGGGGAGGCCCAAGAAGAATGATTTCTTAGGTTTCATCCACAATATGACTTTCTCACAGATTAAAAACCAAGCAGAACTGCCACCTCATCTTACTTTACTCAGTTGCATGTAAAAATGAGCAGAGTGTGAAGCTGTATAAGAGCTATATATGTACCTATGTAAATACATATACATACATAAACACATATACACATATGTAAAAAATTTCACAAAATTTGGAAAAACTGTAAGAAAAAGGAGAAAAGTTAATGCAAATCTAATTTCACCTTGTCTGGGAGATGTGTGCCTTGTATACATATAAGCATACATGTGCATATCATGCTTATTCGCATTCAAGTATACACACACACATACACACACACACACACACACACACATATATATATGCATATATCTACATTATGTCACTATTGCGTGATGATGAAAACACAATTCCATTATGTGATTCCTGAAATATCAGAGATGAGATGATTCATATGATAGTATTGATATCTGTTCTGTGCTTTCTTTGCTCTGTTTTCTCTCAATGTCAAGTTATAGTTTATGGACACCTTGGGAGGATTGGTCAAGCCCCCATGTACTGAAGAGGCTGATGGCATGTTGTCCCTGGATGGTACATTGAGAGTTCCTGTAGCCCTGGTCTTAGGCATATAGATTTTGGTGGCACAGCATGCACTGGGCTGGCACCACAGCAAGGGAGTACACTCCCTACTAGTCAAGTGGCAGGCTGAACAGCTCCTGCAATAAGTGCTGCAGAATGCTCAGCACCACCATGGCCTTGATCATCAGTTCTTGGTTCAGCTTTCCATCCTGAAACATCATCAACTGCATCTCTGGCTGCCAGGGTCACCACAACCTGATTGGGAACATCTTCAAAGAGGAGGCACTTCACCAGAGGAACAGGAGAAAACCTCTCGACTAGGCCAGGATGATATCTGGGTTGTCTTGCTATTCTTCACTAAAGGGTCATCGCACAAAACAATGTTATTAAACGAACTGAGGAATTCCTTGTGTCTGTGGTTTTTCATCTCGAAGAAGGTGGTCCTGAATACCTGATGCAAGTACAAGTGGCCATCAGCTTCTTGATCAATGGCATCAGAGCAGTCGAGGGGAACAGTTCCTTCAGCTTTGAATGTATTTCTTCCACCAGCTCCTGGTTAACTACCATAGCCTTTGCCCCTATCAGGAACTTGACATCCAGTTGTAGTTCTTTCCATAGCAGTCATAGATTTCCTACAATACTTACAACCTTTTGGTATCCAGAAGGAGGTCATCCACATCAAAGAACAAGTGGGTAACAGGCCCAGGGATGGGGCATAGGCATCACCTTATTTCTGGTAAATCTAGATTAGTAATTCTTAATTGATTGATATCTTTCTGTGCTGCTATGCCATACATTCAAGCTGGACTTGCCAACCAGGATCCTCTTAGTGACTCCACATCCAACCTAAAATCTGGCTCTAACAACTGATAAGTATTTCTTGAGAAAATTAATAAAACACATTAAAACTTGTATGTTTCTTAAAGACTAGAAAGAGACAATTAAAGACATTAAATGAGTAAGAGAGAAGATGGGGATGGGATGGAGAGACAAAAAACTAAACACATAATTTATAAATTTCTCAATTTTCCTTGACATGAAGCATGACTTGACTCAAAGATTTACAGAGATATCATGAAATATTGGGTTCTGGTGTATTTGTTCTTTAATATAAAATAGAAAGCAATTTCAGTTTACCCCAAAGTCAATACTGAGGATGTTAATTTTGTTTCTCCTTTGAAGACCTAATTGGAGTTAAAGTCTCATTGTAATGTCAGCTCTCACCCCCATGTTTCATGCTAAATCAATTTAGTAATAGCTAACATGGTTTTCACATATGCATAGCAAAGATACACCACATTCTTGTATACCATTACACTGTGAGTCAGAAGTCACAATCACCAATTCTCAGATGAAAAACATGTTAAAATTCTACAGGTACAAAAGGCTACATTCAGCATTTCAATTCAAATGGCTTTGACTGCAAAGCTATATTCATCTACTGCCATTGCATTTTTTTTTAAGATTTATTTACTTATGCATACAAGAATTGGGTTATAGGCCAGAGGTGTGGGGGACGGTGAGAAGGTACACCAGAGACAGAGTGGAGAGCAGAACAGGCAGATCTACTGAAATACACTGCCAAGGGGAGCAGCAGGTGAGACAGGAGAGGTCTGCTGTGCCATGTGGGAAGCTCCCTGGCCGGGGATCAAACTCGTGCTGCAGTGGCTGCAGATAGCTTGATAGTGCTGAGACTTAATCCGATGCGCCACCAGGGAGGCCCCTGTCATTACACATTACATTTTTGACAGCATTTCTGTTCAGTTTTCAAGTTACGACTTTGAAATGTTCATCTTTTTTTTTTTTTGAAGATTTATTTATTTATACATACAGCTGGGGTACAGGCCAGAGGTGTGGAGCGGTGAGAGGCTTCACCAGAGACAGAGTATGGAGCAGAACAGGCAGGTCAGAAATACACTGCTGAGGGGAGCAGTGGGCGAGGCAGGAGAGGCTTTCTGCAACATGTGGGATTCTCCCCGGCCGGGTGTCAAACTCACATCGCTGCTGCCGACAGCTCCACAGCGCAGCGCTTAATCGCTGCGCCACCAGGGAGGCCCCTGAAATGTTCATCTTTTAAAATAAATGATTTCCATTTATGCTATCCCTACTACTTCCATCCATGAAAATTCCAAAATTGTTACATTATCAAAATAATTTCAGGTTTTGTCATTCTCAGCTGCTTCCATATTTATAACTCTATGTCTACATATGTTGCTAACTCCAAAGCCAAAATAAACTAATACAAGTCAGACTGATCTTTGAACCTTTTTGTCACATATAGTCACATTCACATTGTCGCATTTGCTAAAAAAAGGAGCTATTACTACAAAAAGCAAAAAATCTCCTCCTAGGAGAACATTGTCAGTGACTAAAGTATATTAATAACCAGGTCAAAAAGTTCACGGTTTCTCTCTAAAAAGGGAAAAGAAAAAATAAAGCTGAAAACATATTCTACAAAAATCTACAGTCAGCACCCCAAGCATTGCAACTTAATAGTGGATTTTGACCATGTGCTGTTCTGCAATTTGAAGCTGGAAAAGGATAATAGCTGCAATTAAGTGAATTCTCTCAACCAGTTTTAGCAAAAACATCTCAGAGATAGCTATAATTTTCTGTTTAATATATGTAACTATCCCAGTGAAATTTCCTTTGTTCACTGTGGGGGGGGGGGATTGATGCACAGATCATTCCTGTTAGGTGAATTTAACTCTCACCTTAATTGGGTAATCCAGTATTTTATTAATTCCAAATTAGCACTATTTTCCAATATAGATAATTAGGATACATAAATATTGCTGGTTTTATCATTACTATGCAACATTTGTGACCTTCAATTCTTAGGAATCTCAGTAAAAATAGGACATTATATTCTGGAAGCTCAATATTAGTGATATTAATAATATTTTAAATTAAATAGTAATGAGCTAAGACTCTGCTACTACATGGATTTGGAAAGAATGTTGGTATGTTGCACATATATCAATTACTAAAAATAAATTGCACACAGACCTTTCTGAGATGAAAGTCCTTGACTTTCCAAATGTATTTGCTCTGAACAGACTGCTAAAATATCAATTACAAATTTGTACTACAGAAAAAAGAAGTAGTAAACCATTCAATTATAGGTAAAAAATCTAATATGTGGTTAATTCAGTAAAAGGACTTCCAGAATATAATGGCCCGTAGAATTAAATATAAGAAAGTAAATATAAGTTTGACTTTGAGGAACCCAGAAATTCACTCTATAGTCTTATAAGTTCAGAGAGCTCAAAGGTGATGGTTGCTGGCAAAAGCACTTACAAGGCTCCCTCTGAACACAAGGATATCCAACAAAAAGTGGAGGCACTGAAGTCTGATTATTTTTTAAAATTTTAATATCAGCTCTTCATCTTTAAGTAGAAAGGGAGCAGCAGAAAGATATGATAGCCATCTCATGGACTAACAGACCTATCCCTTTCCTTAATTATAACTAAGAACCCTGGACAAAACACTTGAAATGAATATAAGAAGAAATACAAGATGTAGAAAAGGAATCATCAGAGCTCCAAGGATTCAAAGAACAACCTGACAGAGAGTTAATTGAGGTTCTTTGATTATGTATGTTTTTCATTTGCTTGTTTGCTTTTTGCTACATATATACCTTAGCCTGAATTCTAATGCAGTTCACAACCCCAAACTCAAATAACAATACAGAATGTTTTCAAAATCCCAAGAAAAGTCTGTTCTTGCCAGAGATTCAGAAGAGGTAACCCTGAGGGGTGGAATCATTCTGACTGTGCCCATCATCTCCAGGTGAATTCCATTCATAAAGAATCCCTCCCCATACACACACTGGTTTTTCCAGGAAGGACAAGTAGAGCCGTGTTAGTTATCCCCATTCTGTACCTGTCAAAGGTAAACAGAGGTGATATCCCTACCACTCCCTCTTACATACAGTGTGGACAGAGGATGAAAAGTGTGTATGAGTGTAGGGGGGTATTGTTGTTTAGTGTTCTTATTCTACACTAGGAAAATCTCAGCAAAGAGTATCTTTTTCTTATCTAATAAAATGTAAAGGAAAGAAAAAGAAGAGAAAGCAATTACTTAAATTTATATATGAAATCTCTCTTTTACAGACCAAATAAACATATTGAAACCTTGACCTCAAATGCAAATTTATCTTTGAGTCACACATAAGTAGACATAACAGAATAAATAATAATAAAGAAAATTAAACTGACATTCACAAGACAGCCTAGAAAAGTGGACCCAGATGTATACATAAGACCTACATAGATAGAATCCTTGACAACCATGGTGGAACCTGGGTCTTATAATACTCAAAATGTTCAGAAGAAAATACTTATCACATCAATGAGTAAATTATCAACTCCAGTAAGAAAAATGCATCAATAGATGCTTATATTAAGGTGAAATAGACATTAGATTTTATTGTACAAAGATGTTAAAATATCTCTAATAAAAAAAAGTTCCAAAAATCAAAGATGTTCTGTAACAAATGGGGAAAAAAAGTCTTAACAAAAAAAAAAAAATCAAGTAAAAACAAGAAGCAATTGGAAATTAAAAAAAAAAAATCAGTGGCATAAAATTAAACCTCATTTGGGACTGGCTCACAGCTGAATGAAAACTAAGTGATGATAGATTAGTACAGCTAACTCAAACACAGAGAGAAAAGGGTTGATACTAAAGGAACTGTAAGACAATGACACAAATGATCTAACATTCATGTCACTGGAATCCTGAAAACAAAGAACAGAATAATGTTGAAAAATAAATATTTAAAGATGTAATTGCAGAAAACTACCCATGTTTGACAAAAATATAACCACACAAATCCAAGATTGTGAGTGATTCCCAAAAAGTTTAAACCCAAATAAATTCAGGTCTAGACACATCACAATTAATTTCTGAAAACTACAGACAAGGAAAATATCTTGAATCTTAATCTGAACTTCGTATTTTATATAAAAAGTTACAAAATGTATCATAGCATAAAATGTAAAGGTATGAAAAGAAGAAAAATAATATATTTACCAACTAAGATTAGATGAAGAATTCTTAGACAACACCAAGTCACCATACACAATAGGGAAAAATGATAAATTAGACTTTATCAGAATTAAAGTTATGTACTCAATGAAAGAGATTGTTAAGATAATAAAAAGAAAACAAGACATACCCCCGGTACAAATATTTACAAAACGTACTTGAATCTATACTATGTAATGAACTGTGGCACCCATATGCAAAGGTATACTATTCTGTGTTCAAAAAATTCATGCCATTTGCAGCAATATGGATGGAACTGGAAGGGGTTATAATAAGATAAAAAAAATCATCTAGCTAGAAAATGTACAAAAATCATAAATACCTCCCCCAAAATAAAAATGTAGAGATAACAAAAAATTGGAAAAGTTGTTCGACATCATTAGCTATTAGAGGAATGCAAACTAAAACCACTGTTAGATATTCCCACATGCCTGTAAGGATGGATACAATTTTTTTTGAAAATTTTGAAAATACCAAGTGCTATCAAAGATACAGAGTAATGGAATCTCTTATAAAATGCTAGTAGAAATGCTATATAGAAATAGCTTGGCAATTTCTTATAAAGTTACACATAAACAGGACAGAATTTTTGACCCACACTCTATTACTTGAATATTATCCTTGAGAAAAGAAAACTTACATCCACACAAAAACCTATAATTCATTGTCCATTGCAGCTTTTGTAATAGCCCAAGCTGGAAACAAAACAAATATCCTTCAGTGGGTGAAGCACAAACTTCTCTATATCGTATAATAGAAAAAATAAAAGTTAATGGGATACCGTTCAAAAATAAAAAAGCAATGAACTATTGATATACACATGTAACAAATGATTCTTAAGGACAACATACTGAATGGGCAAAATCAGTCTCAGAAGTTTACATAGTGCTTGAATCTATTTGTATATCTCTAAATATGTCAAAATTTTACTAATGGCAAACTAGTTAGTAGTATCCAGGGTTCAGAGATGGGAAGTTACCAATTAAATATTTAATTAACATTTATGAGAGATATTGTAAGAGATATTTTTAAGAGTGGATAGTACTATTCTTTACCCTGATAGTGTTAATGGCTAAATATTTAAATACAAAAGAAAAACAAATAATTAAATCTCAAATCTAATGAAATCTGAATAAGATCTATATAACATAAACGAAGTGAAAAATGCTTCCTGCCAATAAAAACTTTCAAATAGAATGTGGGAAACATTTTTATTTGGTTATTATCACCTAGTATTAATATTATAGCTACCCATCTAATTCACCTGATTTTAAATACATTTTAAGTAACTTTCAGTAATCAGTAATATTGTGCTCCTAAAAGCTGCAACATGCATTTAATTAACTAGAGTTAATATTTAATTATGAGTTGTGGAAGTTTCTGAGGTAAAACAGATGTAGTGGAATGAAAAAAAAAAAAAAGCATACCATCTAATGAGTTTTATCAAATTGCATTTATAATGTAACACACCTTTATCAAGGTATAACCACCTTCTCCCCAGACAGCAACTAGAAACATTTTTTATTTGTTTTATTTTTTAAAATGAAATATTATTATTTCATTTAAATACTCCCACTAATGTTATGAGAGATGTTGTAGGAGATATTTCTAAGAGTGAAATATTATTATTATTTTATACCCTTTTTAGTATTTTGACAGTATAGGATTTCTCCCTCAGGTGTGTTCACTGTAACATTTTGGACAAGTCTTTGTATAGATATATATTTTCATGTTTTTTATAAATATGTAGAAGTAGACTTGTTGCATCATAACTTAGGTATCGATTCAATAAGAATCTTCCAGAACTTTCAAAGTGGCCTTACACTACTGTCAACATTTATGATATTTCCGTGACCCCTCATCCTTGCCAGCATTTGACATGTTCTCTAATTTAAAATTTAATATTCTTTAATATTTATTTTATTATGGTAAAATACTTAATATGAGGTTTATTTCCTAACAGACTTCTAAATGTACAATACATTACTGTTGACTATAGGTACAATGTTGTATAGCAGCTCTCTGGAGTTTATTCATCTTATTTAACTAAAACCTTTATACCCTCATAACTGCTATTCCACTTATTGATTCTATGAATTTTATTATTTTAGATATCTCATATAAGTGGTATCATGCAATATTTATCCTCCCATGACTAGCGTATTTCACTTATTGTGATGTTGTCAAGATTCCTGTGTATTATTAGATATTACAGGATTTCCTTCTTTTTTTTTTTTGAATCGTGTCTCCTGTGGAGTGCTATAGTGAATATAGAATATAGGAGTATTAATATCTTTTAAAGATCTTAATATTAACTATTTTGAATACTCAAAAGTGGCATTGCTGGAACATATGATAGTTATATTTTTATGTTTGGAGGAACATTTATTCTGATTCCATTTTGAATCACCACCAACAGTTCATGAGGGTTCCAATTTCTGCAACCTCTCCAACACTTTTAATCTTTGGAGTTTTTGAAATACTGACAACTGTGAAGTAATACCTTCTTATACTTTTGGTTTGCCATTCCCTGAGAATTGGTGGTATTGAGCACCTAGATTCTTGTTGGCCATTTATATATACATCTTCCTTGAAGAGATGCCTTAAATTTTAGCAATTCCTGGGGTTATATAATAGAACCGCAATGGTTTTTAATTTTTATTTAACTAAAAACTAATCATGATAACCATTTTTATGAACTCTTGGGTGTCTGTACATCTTACTTGTGACATGTCAATCAAATAAAAATGTGCTATTTCATTGAAGCCACAATGGCTCAAATACTAAACCACCTATCTTGTCAAAATTCTTGAAAAAGATTCTGAGAATTTATAGGATGTGTTTTAAATAAATTTCTTAGAATTCATAAATTTTCATCGCAGAAACTGAAGTGTGAGGAAATTCAGCAGTGACATTGCTTCCTGGCACACAGTGACTGCAGATTACTATGGGAGTACATAATTGTTCCCTCACTAGAAGTGTAGGATCGTCCCCTTCATGCACTGTTGCCATAGTGTACCCACTAACAAAGAACTCTCAGTCCATTACCATAGACCTCTGTGTTCTCTCCCTTCTTTGCAGTTATTAATGTGACATTGGTTTATAATATTATATATGTTTCAGGAGCACTACATTATAAATCACTATCTATATATACTATGCTATGTATGCCACCCAAATGTCTAGTTTCTATCCTTCATCATACAACTGACCTTTTTTTTTTAATCAATTTACCCATTTCCCTTCCTCTTTGGTAAACACTATTTTGTTCTTTTTCTTTAATGTTATTATGTTCACAGATATCAAAGAATAAGCTACCTGAAACATAGTGATGATGAACACAGGACAGTGAGAACAAACCCACCTTCAGGGTGCACACACAGTGAATCAACATGACCATGTTAATACTGTGGGCAAAGCTGGGGATGACAGATATGCAGTAGGCACAACTGTAACCTTTAGAAATAACAATCATCAAGCTCATGCTGCCTAAAATCCACATGAACAGTCAGGAAACTGCAATTAGTTTTAAAAGTCCATGGACAGAAGTGTATATTCCAGAGCCATAGATTGGGTCCTAATTGAGAGATAATGGATAAAGCCCATAAGAAAAGGAACTGGGTGGGAACAAAACCCATGTTTGTCTCTGTGGCCTTTGTGGACTCCATAGGAAGGATTGGGATGGGCAGGATTGCTACTGTGCACCATGTGTGGGGGTCGTAATTCCAGTCCAAGCTTGCTGAAAGGTAAATTGTACAGAATTATATTTGAGATTGTGATTTGAGTCATGCATAGAAAGCCTTTCGCCCTTTTTAAAAAGATGCACTTTAGAGAATTCTTGTCTGGTCCTGTTATTCACAGATAGATTCCTGGGCAAGTCATTCCATGCACTTAGAGTGTGCTATTAATGCCAAAAGGAAAAGCAAAGAAAATAATGTTTTATTTCAAAGCGCTCGATTAAAGTGGCTATTTCTATTTGGTTGCTCTACACATTAATATTGGAAAGTATAGTTTGATAGAGCAAGGCTATGTTGGTTTACTTTCAGTAAGTACTGATCATAAAGGTGCCCCATGCCATGCATAGTTTGAGGAAACAGGAATGTGATGTGAGTGATATTCATTGTCTAGTCTGAAATCATTTAGGCCAGCTGAAGGGATACCCACAATACACTGAGGATATTGCAAAATATCCATAAGAGGATATGGAAGACATAAGAAAGGCTTCAGTGAAAGCACCACTGGTATGAGCTCCATTCCTAGAGAAGAAGTTGGGCAGAAAATGAAAATTTCAAGTAGACATTTCAAGAATCCAAACTTATGCTCTTGCACATTGCAATGGTAAATTATATGTGTCAAGTTGGAGGGTGTATTTTGAGAAAATAAACATTTAAACATTAAATTGATGAAATTTAAGTAAGTAGACCACCCTTCATAGTGTTAGTGGGCCATATCTAACCAATTGAAAACCCAAAGAGACCAAAAACTTTTTAAGAGAGAGTATTTTCCAGCAGACTGCTGGACCTTCTCTCCTGGGTGTCTAGTCTACACTACACTACAGATTTGGACTTGCCAGCTTCCATAATCATGTGAGCCAATTCCTTATCTTAAATATCATGTGTGCATGCGTGCATATATACACACACACACACCCTATTGATTCTGTTTCTCTGGAGAACCCTGACAGGTTTAAGGAAGAAGAAAATGCAATGTGTCTGATTGCTATTCAGATGGTGTGGGAGGAATGACGGTCATATGCCATATGGACTGGTGATGTGCTACCTCTGAAGGCTAAAGTTATTGGACAGATTGCTTAAACTCACAATAGTGAAGTTCACTAACAATAGTGAAGATTCCAGAAACCAAGGTTGGCTATGTCCTCAGCATACCATAAAAGGTTATTCAATCTTGTCTAATTGGGAATTCTTTCCCCTGTAGTTATTTGCCCAACAATATGGAGTGTCCATTTAGTTTGAAGTAGATGATTCCATTATTAATCAATTTTTAAATTGTTCTTTTCAGGACAGATTGTGTATATGATACATGTGGAAAGAATCTCATAAATAGATTTAATAAAACAAAAATTCCAGAATGATGCAAATAGTATGACTCCTTTGGATAAAGCCCAAAGTTTGTTAAAACAAAACAGTATATTGCTTAAAGAAGGAGAATAAAGAAAATAAGGGAATACTTGAAATGAAGAGAGTGGTTCTCTCTATGGGGGATAAAGGGAGATGTCAATATGGAGATCCAGCAGAAGTTTCAACAGCAAGATTTCCTGTGTGTTTTTGAGGCTCATTTTATTTTATTTATTTTTTAATTGGGTAGCACTGGTTTACAACACTAGATATGATTCAGAGGTACAGGACCACATTCTCTCAGAGTATGTTACTACATGATGCCCACTACCAAAGTGCCTAGAGTGTTTGACCATTCGACTGGACATCCATTGGGTACGCTCCACACTCAGCTATCTACTTTGTCCCCCTAGTAGCTGAGGCTCATTTTGGTATAATACCTTAAAGGATGTGTGTGTGTGTCCATCCAAATTTTATGTATGCAAAGAGAAAAAATGATAAATAATAAGAAACATCAGTTACTGGCTTAAAGCAGTTTAAAGTCTGATATAAGGATTCAGAATTAAAAAAAAAAAGATAAATACATGTCCTCATTCTCACAGTGTATTCACACAATAACAACCTACATCTGTAAGTGTGAGGTTCAATTTGTTAAAGTTACCAACCTTTGTCTGAAAATATAAATGACTCAAATTAGTCACTTGCCAACACATCATGAGTAATGGTGAGCAATGAATAGAAAGTAGGTGAGATAAAACAGCCTGTGAAAAAATGCAACTCGTTTTAATTCAAGACAGTTTTACAAACTGTTCTTCAATAAGGAGATGCAATTTATTAAATTTGGGATGATATTTTAAAACCAGAAACATTAGTGTTTGAAAAGAAAAAGATCCATTTATTACACCATTGTTACAAACCTGCTGATAACATTTCCACCGATCACCAATTGTATGGATGCTCCATTCCCAGAACTTGGTCTAGAAACAGGGATACAGGCCTCTGTCCCTGTTTAGCACAACCCATTTCTAGAGGTGATGGCTGCCTTACCACAGTTTACTTAGCTATGACGTCCCCATCAATAAATCATGGTAATAATAAATACTTTGTTACAAGTTCTTTTGAGAAAATTAGACTTGAAAATTTACTTCAAAAGTATGATGAAATGTAAAAATTGTCATGCAAATCTTAAATTATTTTTATGGAGTATGTTCTAATGCCTAATAATGTATGAAAGGAAGGATTATAACAGTAACTAGCACAGTAACTGTATTAGTCTGGGCTCTCTAGAGAAACAGTAAATGAAATTTATGTAATTATATATATATATATATATATATCACTCTATATGAGGATGTTAATAACAATAACAAGACATTCATATAATATATACATAATTTTTACATGAAATGGAAATGGTTCATGTGATTATGAAAACAGGATTTCACTATCTGCAGTCAGCATGCTAGAAACCCAGGAGAGGTGATAGTATAAGGTTCAGTCCCAGTCCCAATCCTAAGACAGAGAAGAACAAGCCCCAGCTCAAAGACAGTCAAGCAGAAAGAAAGAATTCTTTTTTTCTCAATATTTTATTCTCTTCAGTCAACTAACAGTTTGGATGAGGTCCAGCGTGTTGGAAAGAATCATAGACTTTACTTATTTATAGATTCAAATATTAACCTCATCCAGAATCACCCTCACAGACACAATCAAAATAATGTTTGACTAGATATCTGGGTACCATATGATCCAGAAAGGTGACATGTAAAATTATCACAGTAGGATAGTACTCGGACTATAGGGGTATGTTGGAGGTGGTAAATCTGGAGAGGTAGCAAAACTTTATTTTACACTGGCCTTCAGAGGAGTCCTTACATTTCCATTCCTCAGTTCTCCAATTCTTTAATCCCTTTGTAAGCAGATAGCATTCAGTCATTCTAAGAATCCACCTCACTTAAGAACCCAGACTCGGGGACCCCCTGGTGGCGCAGCGGTTAAGCACTGCGCTGTGGAGCTGTTGGCAGCGGCGACGCGAGTTCGACGCCCGGCCGGGGAGAATCCCACATGGTGCGGCAGACCTCTCCTGCCTCGCCCGCTGCTCCCCTCAGCAGTGTATTTCTGATCTGCCTGTTCTGCTACCCGCTCTGTCTCTGGTGAACCCTCTCACCGCCTCACGCCTCTGGCCTATACCCCAGCTTGTATGTATAAATAAAAAATTTAAAAAAAATTAAAAAAAAAAAGAACCCAGACTCTGCCACATGTTGGCTGTAAGTACCTGAATTTAGCCTTTTTTCCCTCTCAGATATGTTTCTGTGAATAAAGGTCATTTTGAGAGGCAAGGAAAATTTGAAAATAGAAAGTATTTTGAAAGCTCTAAAATACAACAAAAGTAATATAATTTCGCAGGTAACAGAAATATTTGAAATTTTAGCATGGTAAAAAATATCTGGAAACTTTAATCCCAGTTGGGGGGGACCATCAATAAATTGTTTTGGGATTTTGATAAGCTCACTTTAAATATTATATGGGAAAACAAAGACCCAGAATAGACAAAAAAATACTGGAGAAGGAAAAAATGGAGGGCTAATACTACCAAACTTCAAGTTATACTACAAAGATACTGTAAGCAACTTATATTAAGACAGTGTGACATTGGGTAAAGTAATAGATAAACAACTGAACATAACAAAGGGCTCAGAATTAGAATCCTATAAATATATTTTGTGTCACAAAAACACTAATCCGAAAGGATATATGCAGCCATGTGTTCATTGCAGCACTGTTCACAATAGCAAAGGTATGGAAGCAACCCAGATGCCCAAAAATAGATGATTGGATCAAGAAGATGTGGTACATATACACAATGGAATACTATTCAGCATTCAAAGAAGATAAACACATGCAATTTGCAGCGACATGGATGGAATTAGAGGGGATCATACTCAGTGAAATAAGCCAGAAAGAAAGAAAAATATCGAATGGTTTCACTTATAACAGGACTATAAGGAAACCAAATA
>PVIJ01011485.1:0-54447 GCA_004024925.1 Scalopus aquaticus
TGCACTGTGTACATCTTCGTCTGCTCATCGTCGGGCCCTGAGATGTCCGCAGAGTCAGCCCACTGTTCTGCACGACTGTGGATCATGGACCTGCTGCCCGCCAGGTGCACGGTGCCCAGGACTGTGGTTGGCATGCAGGGGGTCGTGTCGATGCCGCTGTCAGTGGAGGCCCCTTTGATGTAGGTCAGCCCCAGCAACTCTGGGTCCATCAGGTCCCCAGACCCAAAGTGTTTGTCATCGCTGTTGCTGGAGGTGTTACTGGACAGCGTATTGCTGCTGGAGTGACTGGAGCAACTTTTATCTCCGATCTTGAGAAGAGAAATGAACAGGCTTCAAGAAAATCCCATACTTGGCTTTTTTATGAAGATGGCTGTTCTGACCTAGACTCACACAGCTAGCGAGATGAGCTCACCAGACTCACAAAGCCAGATGATTTCACCTGGACTCTTCTTATTCACTTTTCAATGTAAGGTGACGATAGAATCTACTTTTATAAAATAACCTGGCTTTATGCAAAAATCTCTGATTTATAATCCCTCCCATAATTCATCTTAAATTAAAGGGATATCTTTCAAGTTTTTGTTGGATTATTTGTACATGAAGGCCCAAGTATTGCCAGGGTGTCACTAACCAGAAAATACTTAACAGAAGTTCTATAAATTGGGAAAGCACATGGAAAATTAATAAAAGGATGAGAGCAGTCTTTTAGGAGGAAAATGTTCTGTGTCAAATTCCACTGCCAGACCTGGGTATGGGGCAGAAAACCCAGGTTTGAATCACAGTAGTGGGACATTGGCCAGCCACTGAGTCCCTCTCTGGGCTTACAATGCTGAGCTCACATGATTAAGGTGTGGGCCCGATGAGATAACAGATGCAGAAGCACTTGGCAGTCGCAGAGCACAATGTAAACATGAGCAATCTCTCCAAGACCCCAAGTGAGAGTGCACCCCCAGCACTAGTGAGATGTAGCTCTCCTTAGAGTAAACAAGTCTGAAAAAGAGTCAGAGCTTTGGAGACCCAGGGAGACAAAAGACAAAGATGACAGAATAAATGTCCCCATCTCACTAAGGTGCTCACGGACATGGCCCCTCACTGCAGTCTGGGAAAACTAATAAGGCCTGAAGCATCAGCAAAGACCTGTGGAGCCATGAGGATGAGTCATGTCCTGATCTATTTTTAAATGGCTTGGCCTTTGCTTTTTTCTTCCCTCCTATCAGATCCTTAAGTAAATCCCCTTGACCTTCTTTTCATACATTGATATTCCCAAGTCTACTGCCACCCCTGCCTCCTTTTACTTAAGCCACAGTAAGAGATGTGTAAGGGTAGAATTAAATGGCTACAGTAAGGCTGACTCAAGACAAGGTCCTGACACACCTAAGGGGAGGAATGTCACATGTGCTCATTAACAGTTGCAAAACTCACCAATGACACACAAAAAGAAACATGTGAAGTCAGGACTTCATATAATTTCTTAACTGCAAAATTTCCAACATAAGCTACGTTAAAATGTTGGCTCAGTTTGGCAATAACTAATAATTCATATTTTCACATGTAATAGGATGTTTTCTTTCACTGCTCACTTTCGTCACCACCTATAAGGTTCACCCTTTAGGGCTTTGGTGAAAAGGAGACAACACAACAGATGCAGACAACTGAGAAAGATGCACCAGGCACTGTGCAGGCACAAAGGTCAGTGAGCCGCTACTGCTGCTGTACATGAATCATGGGACTGCATGCTAAGTGGTCAGCTACGGACAAAGCATCCCCACTGCAGCACCACCTCACAGTTCCTGCTTCTGTATTTATCCCCAAGTAGGTAAATAGTTAACAGATTAAAAAGGTGAGCACAGTTTAGCATATTAGCTAATATGCTACATCTCAAGGATCAAAAGGTCGAAGATATGTTCTTGGTTTTGTGAATAATTTACTGTGTGACCTTTCTTTAGGAGTCTTTAAAAGTCAGGAAGGAAAAGAAGACAACTTTAATTTTCTATCTGTCTATCTACCTATCTACCAATCTATCCATCTGTGAATCACCTATCTTCTTTCACCTCCAAGAGACCTGTGAGTGACACAGATGACCCATCAAGAAGCCTTGGCCATCCTGCTAAACAACACATGCTGAGCTACCGATGTAGCTCACGGCTAACCAAGTGATTAGTTTATGAACAAAGGACTTACATGAGAAAGCTTATTGGGGGAATCTTTGCAACTTCCGTCTTTCTGTAAGGCTCTTTCTTTATAGGAACTCAGGACTTTGGAAGGTGGTGGGCCATGCCATTTGGTTTCTGTCACAGAAAGAGAGATAAATATTTAATTTCTGGTGTTAACAAAAAAACAAATAAACAAAAGAGCCTAATAGATGGTTTGCTAAAAATGTACAGGGTGGTGGTTCTAGGTCTTTCTGGTCTTACTGATGGAGATGACCAAAGAACAAACAGAGCAATCACCATAAGGCAATGCTCCTTGACCACTGGCAGCACAAAGCATGCCCTTCATCAACCACAACCACATCCCCTATGACATGGAGACTTGGCCGACCACTTCAGCATGTTACACAACTCACCAAATGAATAGAGTAAGGGAGAAGAGAAGGAGCAGGAAGGGATGATGGGCGGGGCATGCTACCAGTGGAGTCCCTTATTACCTGGGTGCCTGCTTCCTTCCATGGTGTCCTCCCGCTCCCTGGTTCCTTCACATTCCAAAGGGCCTGAGCCTTGGTGCTCAAGCAGCAGGGGAGACTGGCACCTGGAAAGAACACAGAGCTGAGCCCTGCCTTTGTTCACCATGCCAGCTACCAGCATGTCCTCAGTAAGTGCAGGCTCCTAAATGGGCAACTGAAGGAAAATCCCTCACCAGAAACTGTCTCCTGCTAAAAGAAATGCAGTGTCTGTTGGCCCAATCCTGCCAGAGAAGCTTATAGCACCTAAAATGGGAGACTTAGTTTTACCTTAGGGTCAACAATGGTACGCAGATAATGGCCACTTATAGACAAGGAAGGACAAACAAGTTTAAAGGACTATCCAGGGTCAGGGAACTTGTTCCTGGCAAGTTAAGGAGGAAGTCACTGCTTTTGTTTCTTTCCTTGTGCCTAAATACAGAGCATTGTTATTTCTTTATATTGAACTTTTTAAGGAAAATAAGATTGATGGTCTCTAGACTATATCAAGGCAGACTTTGTTTCATGAAAACCCAAAACATGACAATATAACCTTATATAAAAAAATAAATTTAAAATATATTAAATAAATAACTGAAGACTTACACACAACATAAAGTGGTCCTCATCTACAGAGTCCCAGCTACAAATTCTTGTTTGCAGAAAAAGCCAGACATGGTTTTAAAACTCCCCTCTACTTTTAAAATGCAACTCAGTTGAGAAAAATATATTTATTTACAACTTTTAAGAACCCCATCCACCATAAAGGCAGGAGCACATGGAACTCAGATTGCAACTCTCTATTTCTAGGCCCAAACCAGGAAAGAGGGTTTTAGGGAGAGACATTCCTTTTACAATGTGAGGGCAGTTACAGAAAGTGTCTCTTCTCCTGGGATATCCTTTCCCTGTCTGACCTAGTGGTTCTCTGTCTAAATCAGGGCACCCAGCTCCTTAAAAGGGCAGAGGTGTGACTTGGTAGCAAAACACACACTGAATTTGCCACGAGGAGCCCACACTTGCACCTCTGTGGAGGGCAGACTACATGGGGCCTCTTCTCCCCACTGTCAGAAAGCTCTTCCTGAGTTACTTTATCAGTCAATATAGGGTCTCCCTGTTGCCAGGAGTCCTAGGGCTCTACCTGATCTGTCTCCTGCAGGCCACATGCACAAAAGACAGGGGACAGTCCTCAGTCCAGAGTGTGAGGCGACCTTCTACTGTTCTCAAACAGGCAACAGAAAAAAACATGCCAAATGCTAACCCTGTCTTCTCTCATTCTGGGTTATTTCAAAAGAAAAAAAAAATAAAAAACATTTTCAACAGAGGCTGTGAATTTATTCCTTATCAACAATTTAAGGGAGAGGAAGACTCCCAAGGGCTATTGCCCAGAGAGTCCCCAAATCCTTAATTTTTCACATGCTCAGAAAGACTAATCTTATTACAATGAAAAAACAGACCAGTTCAGAATACAGACAAATGAGCGCAACCTGCACAGAAATTATGCGCTTTCTAGCTTGGACCAGTGACTTATTAAAAGCCTATCCCTTAGTGGCCTGGGGTACAGCAGGCACACAGGAAATGTTTCTGGAAGAATCACTGAAACAAGCTTCTCCCAGGGCCAGCAGCAAGGTGAAGATGAGCCATACCCATCAAATCCCACTTGCGGTCTCCAGGGTCCACTCCCGCCGGGGCCGGGGTCGCTGGAGGACGACTGGTTGCTGGGTGAACTTCTGAAATGTTGACCAGAATCATTAACAGGGCACTGCGCTCTCTGGGGAGTGTCAAGGTCTTGCCCTGGTCTGTTTCATTTTACAAATACATTCATTTTTACCACGACAAAGAAAAGAGGGAAAAACACATTGCAATTCAAAACAAAATAAATCGTGGGCCAATAAACTAAGCACTGGTGATGCCAGGAGCTATCAGCTGGCTTACGGTTGGCAATTTATTATAGGAAAGAGATGTGCCAGGAACAAGTTTTTACCACCTGAAGATTTAAGGTTCAGACAATGACTCCTGTGTAATACTATGGAGGGCATGCAGCAGGGCCCCCAGAATGCATAATTATGACAACATGAGCACCGCTTGTTACAGGGAACTTCATGCAAGGCACTTTTTGGTTCTATATTTAAAACCTATGCAGGGAGAACACTCTAAATTTGGCAACCCCATTTATTTTCACACATCTCTTGAATGCCATCTTATTTATTTCAGATACACAAGTATGAGTAGTACTCATGAAAATTCACTTGATAAAGATGTGCTGGCCACATTTCCCTTTTGCTACTAGAATCCTTCTGATTTCCTCCCTCCCCCCCATAATTATTATTATTATTTTTTAGATTTATTTATTTATGCATACAAGCTGGGGTACAGGCCAGAGGCGTGGGGCGGCGAGAGGGTTCACCAGAGACAGAGCAGGGAGCAGAACAGGCAGATCGACGGAAATACACTGCTGAGGGGAGCAGCGGGCAAGGCAGGAGAGGTCTGCCGCGCCATGTGGGTATCTCCCAGGCCGGGCGCCAAACTCGCGTCACCACTGCCGACAACTCCACAGTGCAGTGCTTAACAGCTGCACCACCAAGGAGGCCCTCCCCCCATAATTATTAACTTCTACTTTAATAAGGGCAGTTCTATAGATTCATTCCTTCCTGATGCCACTCCTTTTACCAGGGCTACCTATGTGAATTGCTTTGAATGTGAAGTATTTACAAGCTCAACAGACCAACGCTAAGATGATTTAATGTCAAATTAAAGTAACACCCTTCTAGCATTCATCCTGGAAAGAGCACAGTGGTGCAAGCAAATATTTTAATCTTATTAATTATTATTGATACTTCTATAGGCTTACTATGTGCCAGAAATGGTTCTAAGCAATTTACATATATTGACTAATTCAATTCTTACAATGCCCTGAAGAGGTTTCTGTTATTACTAAGTTTATTTCTCAAATGAGGCAATTATAGGCTGGGAAAGGATGAGTAACAGACCCAAGCTAACAGTCTATCAAATAAGCAACCTGCCTCCTTGCTCACAATGCTGTGAGGCCAGAGCCTGACCAGTCGCTTTGAGGAAACATTGGTCTCCAGGGCCCGTGTTATGTGGTAGCTACGACAGGAGTGGGAATGAACAAAACAGTCACGAGATAAATGGACTGTTTTGTTCACTTAAAACTACTTATGAGAATTATGCACCCCCAAACCCTTACCAGTTTATAATGGTGCTGGATTTAACATTTAGGAAAGAGTCTTTTCTCATTTAAAAGTAATTTTAAATTCAACTCATGCTGCTTAAAATGAGAAAAGCAAAGAAATGCTATTGATCTTATGACCTGGTAAAATATTACAAGCACATTAGAATGACAGGACTTACTGATTTTGCAATCCTGTTTCATTTATTCTCAAAACTTCACTTACCTAGAGGGTGAGGCAGAGCAGTTTCTCAGGTAACTTTCCTGAGGTGGTTAGAGATCAAGTTAGTCAGGAGGAATATGGGTAGAGAGGGAAAGACGGGCGCAGGTGGGCAGGGTGCCCTGGTGGGACCTGCATTCATCAGCACTGGGAGTGGACCGTTCCCAAGCACCACTGCCTTTGGCCTCTCCTTCAGCTACAAGCTACTTCAGAAAGGATTAAGCTAAATAAAAAGTCCCTTCCTATGATTTGGAGTTCAACCCCAGAGTTTCTGAAGGGCTATTCTTAAATAAAGGGGACCGGTTTTACCTTGTGCCATCTGGCAGCTTCCTGTCGAAGGAGGTGCTTCGAGGAATGGCAGCCTGGGCCTGCTGGAGCAGCTGCTGGCACTGTAACCGGTCGGGTGTGCCAGGCACCGGGGAGGCCCTGGACAGAGGCTGCAGGGCTGGGGTGGGCACCCGGTGCCACGTGGTGTTCCTCCGGAAAGGGGTTTTGTACTCGCAGGGGGTGCCTTCGCTGTCGAGTTTGTACTCCACCATGGGGATCCGGCAGAGCTCCGAACACCCTCTGTTAGGCCAAGAAGAGAAGGTGAGAAGGGAACTGAGAACTGAGCCATCAGCACTGCTTACTCATGGCCAAGTGTGTGCTTCTTGGGGCTCACAGGTGGTGAGACAGAGCCATCCACCCCCAGAGCAGCTCACCTTCAGTAAAGCTGCATGCCCTGACCATTTAGTTTCTCCTGCACCAACCATAAGCTCAGGAATGAAAAAGGCTCTTTGTGCTTCAACCTGTTTGCTGTGCAGCCATGAACATCATCCATGCTGTGAAGACGGGGTGGGAGGACCTGCTGATGTGGCTGCAGTGTTATTCAAATGCCGAAATACCGGTGAGTGAAGAGCTACTGCCCCAGCCTCCCAGAAGCAACTAGAAGGATTAATACCTGGCATAGCGGAGGCCTCCAGGATACTTTTGAAGATAACAACTCTGATCTACTATAATGAGAAACTGAGAACCCAGAGATATTAAATGCCTCACTCAAAGTGATATAGCTGGACTAAACTGAACTCCCGGTCTCATTCCTGCCTAAAGACCCTGGAAATAAGACACCCCAAACAATGTCAGTCCCTTTTAGGAATTATGGAAATGTGCACTATCTTGTTTTCACACCTGTGTCAAAACTCAATTTTTGCTAGTATAGCTGCAGTTTATTATCTATTGATAATACCCGATACAGTTTTAAAGAAGACTTAGTAAACAGGAGGAAAGCTTCCTTTCAACCTGAGTTTTTATTCTGCTAGAAAGCCATTGGTAAATGCAGCATGGTAAGAGGGTATTCTACTTAGGGACCAAAAGATTGGGTCACGTCTGAAACCCTGTAAGAGTGACTTTAACCTGATTTGAGATGCTGGAGTTGACAGATGCAGCCTGGTTTCTCTCTCTACTATTCCTTCGCATTACAATCCTGGAAAGAGATGCAGCTTCCCGTAAAGCCAAGTCTCCTTACTGGCTACGAGACACAGTTGCCTTGACCTGATGTGGGCCTTTCAGGGCACCATCCCTGGGTTTCATGAGGCCACCAGGTTCCATGGGGCCACCTGAAATAGGGTGGCTGCACCCGAGGAACAGAATGAATTCATTGCAAATGAATTTAAATGTAAAAACTGAGACTTGATTTATTTTATTAAGTTTGGAATCTACTTTTGCAATGATAGGCTTTTATGGTCTCTAAACACAGCAAGTATTTTGGATGGAAAGTTGAAAAGCTGAGTTGACAAGCTCTAAGTATAAAATAGACCCTGCGTTTTGAAGACCTAATACAAAAAAAAAAATAGTCAGTTAATTCACTAATGTACCATAATATCTATTGGAGATATTTTGAAAGGCTAAAAAAATTGAAAGGATAAAATTTTGGAGAAGGTATGTATGGTAAGCAAAATATATAAAGGTAACTTCACCTTGGCTTTTTAAAATATTTTTTTAAAAATATGGCTACTAGAAAATTCAAAACTAGGTATTTCCATTGGCTATTCCTTCTGTGGAGCTATTACTTTCTCAATAATCTGGCCTGCCTCCAGTCTCCTGCACGTCTTATCTTCTCCAATTGGCTGGGACTCTCCATGTCCCTTTCCTGATAATCAAATCACTCTATTTGGCCCACGACTTGGCTTAACTCTCACCTTCACCACAAGATGGGCCAATTCTACTGAATAGAGCAAAGGCTGGCAAGTTGTTTGTGAAAGTTGTTAAAAAGGTCCTCTGGGGAGGCGACACAGGCCTGGCAGAGGGGAGGAGAGACTTCACTGCTCATCTGCCTTGTGGGCGGGTACCTATCGGATACAACCCATGTAACTGCATGCAGCGACCCTGTTCCTGGCTTAGGTTGGCCTTGTCTACTTATGACCCAGTATGGATCAGAAGGATCCAGTATCATGCTTGTGGTTTTGGTTAATTGCTAGATACTGACATTAGGCATTTCATGCATCTGTCCTGCCTCTCTCCAAGTAGTCTGCAAACTTTTTGGACAGACCTGACTCTTTCCTTAATTGATTTGCATACATGGGGCCACGCACATTAAATGGGACAGATAAATAAGCTTTAAGGCTAAAAATGTATGACACATCATTGGAATGGATATTTTAATCGGCAGTTATATAATTAGGAATCAGAAGCACATGACACCTTTTCTACTGAGTCTGAGAAAAATGAAAAGCACAATCAGTAAAAAGCTGTCATGGTCACAGGAAACCTGCGTGTCCACCCTGTCAAAGTCATATGTGGTTTTTAGCCATCGAAGTCATTCTCTTAAACCAGTATTACAGCCCCCTAAAGGATCGCTTCTTAGAGTGTTCCCATGTACTCAAATGATCAGTCAGGAATTTAAGCTCACCAAGTCTGAAAAATTGGATTTAAGTCAGACATCCCTCAAGTTGCCTACTAATTGCACAGTGCACACCATTACCGTCAGCTTGCCCAAAGTCAGCCTGTGAAGCCAACTGGCACAGTCTGTCAAGGACATACAAACACTGGGTACGTTTCAAATTCGATTGTCAAGGCAAATCATCCCAATTTACCACATTTGTAAAGTAATCAGCCTCCAAGGCCAAAGCCTCTCCCTAGACACCCCTCAAACATAAAAGTTTCTCATATTCGCCCTTTGAGAAATCTCCTAGAGTTCAGTATTGCTCTTTAAAAATGAGACTTTTTTCTTAAGGTAGTAGAGTAAAATGTCAGCCTCTGTTGAAAATCATAACTAAAGAACAAAGAGAACAAGAAATAGAGACAAACTTGACCATGAACACAATTTGAGGATATCTGAAGTTCTAAAATACATTATATAAAGATGAAAGGCAAATGGAAGACCCGTAATGGTTTAGTAGAGTAGAGGAAGGCAAACCCCAATGGGGAGCAGAGAGGAAGACAAGGAGAAGCAAGACCACGACCCCTGCACAACCCTGGACAGGAACAGGAAGCAAAATGAAAGAGGAAGCTTAAGAGATGGGGGTTGAAGAGGGGGTGTTGAGAAAGGGGTGAACAGAGACCTTCCACCCTGGGGTCCACAAGCTACTGGCCCTGTCAGGCAATAACCTCCCCCAACTCTAGGGGGGCAGGAGCAAAGGTCTAGGGACTGATTCCCAAAGGATCTGCCTCAGGGCCATGAGGCAAGGAGAGCAGGGCTGAGAAAAATAGGTCTGGTAAAAGTATCACTGGAAAAGCATCACTTCTGTTTCCAAACCCAGCTTCAGAATGTGTTTCACCCTGCAAAGATGAACAGGGATCTTCCTTTACAGAAAAGATAAGCGGATGTCAGTCACCTGATGAGGCACACTACCCAGTTCTACCTATCATTAGAGAAGAAGGAACTTTTGAAATTTAAAAATATGGCGGAAAAAATTTGGCGGACTGAATTTTTCAATTGGAAGGCAAACTGAGGGACGCTCCCCAAAAGTGATAGGAGAGCAAAGACAAGTAAATGGAAGTTCAACCCAAAGTCTAACATCTACCTAACAGAGGTTATTAAAGAGAAAAAGGTGGGGAGGGCATTATTAAGAAATAACATAAGAAAATTTTCAGAACTAAAAGATACATAAAACCAGGTCAAAAGTTTCACAAGAATACTCAGTAAAATGAATGAAAAAGGTCTGCATCAAGACACATCACTGTGGACCTCAGACTCTTCTTGGCTTAAAGAGGAGATCCCAGTTTCTGGGAGGGGTGGGGAAGACAGGGAGAGGTGGGCAGGACTCACACAAAGAGCTGGCACACAGAATAGCTCCATTCTGTTCAACAGCAGCACTGGATGAAAGTGATATCTCACCTGTCAAATCAATAGTTCTTGGATCTCAGGACAGAGAGAGTGGTATATCTTTAAAACAATGTCTTGTTCTCTGCCTTGAATGGTGGTGCTACCTTTTGAGAATAGGAGGAATGCCTATTTACAGAGAATGAGGTTGTGATGATTTGCTGAGTTAACCTTACATAATAGCTTTTATTTTCACTCTCTTTTCCCCAAAGCAAAATTCATCTCTCTTCTCTGGGCAAGTTTAAATTACTCTGGATTTACTGAATGTGTTGGTTAAATTATTCATCAAATTTAATAAGTCTAGATTTACACTGTATTGTATTTTTTAATACCATAAATGATAAGGCTCTACAATTTTTAGTCAAGGACTTAAACTGTTTCCAAGCATTTTTCTATTTAACTAAATGCCACTGGAACTACTGATTCATCCATATGGCCAATGACCTAACTAGAAACCATAAAGTTGGGAATATTATAATAGATATCAAATCAGGAAAACCTGCTCTTATCTGCCACCAATGGAATGCTCTAAGCAAGTCATTCAATGTTCAGGCAAATCCCAGGCTTTGGTGCCCCAAACGCTGCAGGTGCCCAAATAGGGCAAGTCAGGGAGTCTTTGAAGGAAACCATTTTGAATGAAACAACTGTGAAGTGTGATCTTGTGGACTGAAGGGCAACTTGCACTTCCAGTGCTTGTTTGGATTACAGCTTATTGGGTTTGGTTTCAAAGGAAAAATAAGGGAAGGGAAGACAGATGGCTGAGTCGTGTAAAGTATTTAATTCATGCTCAGAGACTGTCGTCTTTAATAAGATGCTATAATTCAGCTTGAATCTTCAAAGAAAAATGTTCTATAAATGCATAATCATGACTGATATTTGAGAGAGTGCTAACAAAATTTTGTGCAATGCATTAGGATGAGGAGAGAGTCAGGGAGGGATGATTTCATTTCCAACCTCTTGCTCAAAGTCATATGTAAATGATCTCTCAAGACTGAAAACTGGCATGCTTTTGCCCAAATAAAAATCAGCTAGTCCTAAAAGAATGGCTTTATTTCAAAATAAAAATTAATTTTGTTATCATGGGATGGTCTTCTAGCAACTACTCTTACAAACTCAATTTTTGCTTTGTTTACATCTATGATTAAGACTTCAAATACCACCGATTATATCATCAAACCTCATCAAACTCACTTCTGCTCTGTATGTCTGAGGAACTTCTTGAAGGGCACATATAGAACACTCAACCACTTTTTAGGGAAATGGGGGGAAGTATAAAATAAGCATGACAGATGAACCACAGGGCCCTCCTGCTGTGGTGGGAGCCTGGGTGGGGGAGGGGGCTCCACAACCTGCCCTCACATACACACTCTCATCTGCTTCTCAGGCAAGTTATTACAGCATATTTGTAACCTCAAACCCAGTGCTGCTATGAAGGGGCACACAAGGACTAATCCTGACTAGTAAGTAAAGGGCAGCTGAAACCCAAATTGACTGAACAAAGGAAGTCCTAGCAGAAAAAGACATTTCTGTAAAGTGAGCTGCTAATCTTATAATTCAGACCTCACTCACTGATAAATGTGCTTGGCTTCCTTTCCACATAACAAATCAAGTCAATGGACGTGAATTGTATTTCCAGCTTCTGGCACATCCTGCACAGTGTGCTTGCCAAAAGGAGATACTCAGAGATAAGCCTACTGGATTATTTACGTGTAAGCATGTTGATTTTCCTCTTGCTCAGTAACAAACATGCACATCATCTACTTAGGCTTCTAATTCACATGCTAAGTAGGGGTCAATAAAAACTCAATTTCAGGGTTAAAAATAAACATAATATGTAACACTACTAGTCTAGCCAGTGACTTTTATGAGTATAATCTCTCAGTGTATACCTGGAAGGCAAAATATTTTGTGGACTAAGCCAGTCATAAAAAAAGTGCTAGTTAAAAATATGACTATAAAACTGCAAGAATGACAAGTAGTTCCATTATTTGGAGCCCTTGGAGAACCATACATTTTACTACTGGCTCATCTGAACTTAGCATTGTGGCCTTCCTGAGATGGTTTATTCCTGTACGTGGGACACACACTAACTTACTCATCTGTACACTCATTAGCGTTCTCCCTTGGCTTCTCTCTGACTGGAGTAGGAGTTTCCACCTGCAGATTCCTAGGTCTACAGCTGCTACCATGGCTATAACGGAAGTGGTACCCACTCGGTTCACAGTTAACAGGCACCCACACCCAGTGACAAACATGTACCTTCAGATACATCCAGGCAACCCCCACATTGGCAGCCACAAGGCCCATTTCTTTCAATGACACCTCAAGTTTCCTGGCAAAACACTCCATTTTCCACTAGTAATTTGGACACTTGACAGTAGAATCGCTGCTATACACTGTGGACTCTGTACCAAAAGAGCTCTTCAACTTCCACAGCCTGACCAACATCACCAGAATTATTTAGCCAAGCTGTTCAGTTTTCTCTAGTCAGTCCCAGCAGGAAGCTTCTCCATCGATCAGACTGGGGTCCAGTGTAGGGATGGTTTGGGATCCAGGCTCAAAACCCAGACCTGCCAATGTATAGATGAGAAATGGGACCATCTCTTTGGACCCATGTTTCTTCTCCTGTAAGTAGGAGAGCAACAGCACAGGGTCTGTCAATATTAAATTGTATGAAATATGTAAGCTTCCCAAGTGATAGCGTCACAAGAAAGAAGTCAATTACAAAAAATATTAAACAGTGAAAGGTACATCAATTTTCACAGATATTTTTCTAGATCTGTATTTTTAGAACTATGAAGTGTCAAGCTTGACTTTATCTAACAACAGAATTACAGAAAATTTAGAGCTGTCAATTTCCTTCATGTGCAGTTAACTATAGGAGGAAAAAAATCATTATCCTGTTATTTTAGATTTTTCATCTCCTATAAGTAGAAGGCATGACTTGATGCCACTTCAAAACTGAAAAGGGGGAAGAGTCCTATGTGATAACAAACAGGGATCATTCTTTTGAAGAATAGCAAAACAAAGAAAAAAACCTAGAGAAATGAGAATGTTTAAAGGAACAAGGTACACTCTCAGCAAAAAAAAACAAAGAAAGGCAATTCACAAATTAGCTGGATCTAGACAGGGTAAACCACCAACCATGCATCCACAGCTTAATGGCGTAATTGTAACCTGCACTTAGTGTACTTTGAAATTGCCTCTTTGTTTTACTTTACTTGGTTGCATCACAGAGAACCATCAACTGAACCCAATCATCTAACGAAGAGCTTTACAACACATTGCAAAGCTATCTTTTACTTCCCCTCTACAACCTGCCTTGTATGCTACTTCACAACTTTCCACATATACTACACCACTTCAATTACACAAAAATGTTTGAGGTGGCACAAAGGAAATATCCAATTTTCAAAAGAAGCATGAGGTTGGAGAAGTGATAGCACTAAGCAGTGACAGGTTCACTCTGCTTTCCAGAACCTCCAGCTCCTTGCTCAGTGTTCTTCCAGAACACTTGGCTACCTCCTTAGCAAATTATCAAAGATCAATTATTGTGGCCTATGTCATGTCATATTTTCCTCTCGTTGTGAAAAGGATCTTTAGAAACAAAAGCAGACAAATCCCTTCAAAGGAACTACCTGCTTCTTTTATATTATGCACTTTGCAAAAGGACCCTTTTTATAGCCCTAGGGATTGAAATAATCACTGATATTTTAATCATTTTAATGTCTATTATGCTAATAGCCTGCTAATAGCTAAAAGACTCCATCCAAATCATCCAACAAGGTGACAGGGGTAATTGATGCTCATTCTCTTGAATCACAAACTCTTTTCTTTCTGTTGCATAAAAAATCAAAAGCTTCCAACGGGGAGATAACCACGTAGTATAACTACTTCCTGGAAAGGTTAAGGCAGTGTCATACACGAAATAGGTATTAAATGAAATATTAATTCACTTTTCTGCAAATTTTCCTAATTTAGAGATAGAAATAGACATCTAGACTATATATAGAAAAAAAGGCATCTAGCCCATAACGCCACTTGACCAAGCCTTTGAACTGAAAAGGTGAGAGCCATATTAAATACGAAATGAGGCTGTTTGGTACTGGGTAATGATGGACTTCCATTCCTTTCCTCCCTCACCAGACACACAGGATGGATTGTCATTACCCACTGTACCCCCAGCACCCATACAGGATTCAACTTTGATAAAAGAGGTTGAGAAAGTTCTTGAGGAAGTCAACCACTTCCTTTATTTATTTATTTTTTTGCTTCGAAAGTCTGAGGCTAGTCCCTGGTGGCACAATGGGTTAAACTGAAGCACTATTAAGCTATCCAGAGCCACTGTAGCTTGTACAAGTTCCATCCACGGTCAGGGAGATTCCCACATGGCGCAGCAGACCTCTTCTCTCTCGCCCGCTGCTCCCCTCAGCAGTGTATTTCAGTCAGTATGCCTGTTCTGCTCCCCACTCTGTCTCTGGTGAATCCTCTTCTCTCCCCCCACACACCTCTGGCCTGCACCCCAGCTTGTATACATAAATAAAAATAAATAAATAAGAAAGCCTGTGGCCAGGAATAACATTTTATTGCATTCTATACGGACTCCATATTACACATAGAAGAGTCTCAATAGCAATGTGATGCCTGATTTTTGATGAACATATTTCCATGAGGGAGGATATCTACTGACTGTCCATTTTCACAGCATGGTGTAACTTGTCAAGTGTGAAAGTTCTCTGCCTAACTAACCAAATGCTCATGCTTTATTGCTGCCCTTTGTGTTACTGTCATTGTCGGTAACATACAACATTCAAACTGCAAAATAGCATGGGAACCAAAGTGTAGATTGTTAATTGCAGAGGGGAAAAGAGAGAGCATTTTCTGCTTTACATACTTATTATCAAGTAATAAGTTGTTGCTATAGTTTGAGAAAACCATTTTTATACAGTAAACATAAGAACACCAGATAGACACAAAGGAGGGGATGAAAGTGAAGATGACCTCTGTCCCATCTGCTTTAATAGTTAGGGCCCAGCACTGCTTCTGGCACAAACTTGTTACGAGTGAATGAATGAATGAACAAAACGAATGAATGAGTAGGCTAAGGCAACCTACCTTATGTTTCGTCTATAATTCAATGTTTTTGTTTCAAGGAATAAGAGATAAGGTGAACATTACATTGGAGGAAGTGGGCAGAGGACTCAGAATAGTGAGTGTATACTTCAGGTTATTTTGAGTCCCTCAAGTTCTCTTTATTTTTTACAGTTCACATTATATAATTCACTATTGGAGGGCTCATAAGATGGGTAGAACCATTTTTTTAATCCATACAAATAAACTGGAACTCAAAAACCTCACTTTAGTCCAGATTTCAACTCATCTACGACATAATCTACTAATCTGACAAAACTGAGTTTTCCTTCCTATTTCTATTTACATGTCCTCCTCTGTGCATTTCAGGAAGTTGGATGGTCACGTCACAGACAGGAAAACAAAAGACAAGAACATAAAGCTGCAATTTTATAGAATGATGAGAGAATGACAATTTAGATTCATGACAACGTGAGATAATTTCCACTGTTTTGCATTATACAGAAAAATGTGTCTTGGATAGTATGTCAACAAAGTATGAAAAATCACACAAAACAGATGTACCACAGCAAGGAACTGCATTTCCATTTTTATTGGACATATTTACTAAATCACTCACATTGTATAACAACTCATGCATAATTCTGATGAGCTATTTCCTTTATGTTAGCCTTTTAAGTTGATGTGCTTTCTTTCAAGTGACACTGATAGAATGCCAGTCACCTTTGAAGGCTAGGGGTGAGGGCCATCCCAGCCCTTGCAAAGCCAAGGAAGATCTCAATTAAGTGTCTTTTGCAACTCTTCTTCATCCTGCCACAGACTCTGTCTGCTTGGGAAATACCCTTGCTACTGTTAAAACCTCATTTCCATTTGAAGAGTGCTATTCCCAAACTGCTTAGTGCCACTCATTCTCAATCTATATAAATTCATTCCCAGATCCAATCCCAGCACGAGATCAGTTAATAAGCATTCCCAAAAGGCACCCTCCCTTTCTTGGTGTTTTCCAGAACTCCACAAGGAAAGCAGGGGGGGAAAAAAACGCTCTGCTTCCCTTCAAGCTGAGGGAGAGCTGAATTATCATCACCCTTAGGCTTGAGAAGAAGACTTCAAAATGCAGGGTGGCTTTTGATTCAACATAAATACTTTTCCGACAAAACACTTCATTTAATCCAGCAGTTTCTGAGTCATAAGCAAAAACCTTCTGGCCTGCGGACAACCAGAAGTGAGTTTATTAAATGACAGGTCTTTCTTACTGTTGACAGGAGCAGATGGGCTCCAAGGCGAATTATTTCTCATTGGACAAAAATCAAGACGATAAATGGCAAAAAATGAATTGAAACAGTTTTCAAATTATTATTCACAATGTGTAGGAAGATGGCAATAGCTTGCAATTAATTCATCTGGCCATTTTGGTAGTCCTTATGGCTTTTAAGTTCATGACAACTTAAACAATTTATATACATGCATACATTCACAGGAGTCTGTCATTTTGTCCTTCCCTGAAAAGCACTGGGAGCCAATTTGTGAAAGAATTCAGAGGTAATTTTTCATGCCACAAATCAAATACATAGTTTTAGATGGAAGCAGGTCTTTGTCTATTTTGCTTTAGGAGTAATGATACAAAGCTATGTATTGATATTTTAAGAGGTTTGTATTTTAGTTTTCAAAATAAGTCCAATACTACCCACTTTTGCTTTGGGTTCTCCTCGACAATTTCTTTATGTATCTAATAATACAGAAGGTTAAACTTGCTCAGATCAGAGATGAAATTTAAAGTGATGTTTTGTACTGATGGTACAGTCTAAAAGCAAGGTATTGTTATTACAAGGATAACTTCTTGTTGGGTGAAGCTGCCTGACATCAGTCAGAGTTTTTATCAGGCTACCCAGACAGTCACTGGCAGAACATGAATACCCAAAGTAACAAAATAGGGACTCAAAAATTTACAAATTCAAATTTACAGAAAATTGGAAGACTACGCTGAAACTTAGCAAATGATACATGCTAAGTTTAAAAGTTTGGTGACTTGCAGAAATGTGAGTGATGGGCCTTGACACTTTTGGAGTGCTACTACCAGACAAATAGCTAATTCTAATCCTGGCTAAGGTTAAAAATATAGAAGACAGTTATTCCAGTTTAATCAGCAGGAAAATCAGTATCTTCAGGGAATGACATCAATGAGACTCAGAGAAAACAAAGGCAAAACTCTAAGTATCTTGAATAGCTTCAAGAAGAGAATTTGCATTTAAAACAAAGAAAGAATTAATTATGTGCAGACCAAAGCAGATAACATGTCCTTGAGTAAAAAATAACAGCTGGAACTTTTACATGGTAGTTTTGGTTTGTTTTAGCTGAAAAGCAATTCAGTATTTCTTAAGACAGCCTATTTTCAAAATCTTATGTTCTAAATACCAAACATAATGGTAAATTTAACATTTTTATCCACCAGATATCTTAAAAGCTTAGAGAAATTCTTATTGTGCAACAGTAGGCCCAAACTAAAAACAGGTGAAAAATACTATTTTTTAAGCCAAAAGGAGAACATGGTAACATTTGTGTCTAATTCTACAGTAATAACCCGAAGAAAAGTAGTAAGACTTGATACTATGCCTAGGATTGATAAATCTATTATTTCTACCAAAGGAAGAGAGAAGTCTTACTGTATGAAAAATAACTGCCTTAAAATTTATTTTTAAAAACTTTCCCTTTAATTGCAAAGACCTAAAGGGTTTGCCTTCTGTCATTTCCAAGTCTTGTTTTTAATAAAATAGTTCTTGTCTTTGATTTTTCTGTACTCATACAACTATGTGTGATTCATGGGGTACTTGAGGAGCAAATGGATTTAAGACAGAAGCTGGCAAGGCAACAAGAAACATACTGTGTATTTCCTATGACATGTGACTGCTACTCTCAGGAGGAATTTCAGCTCCTTCGACCTTTATTTTGTCAGATTGTTGGGCAGAGATAGGAAAGGAAGCCACAGAAAATCAGCTGCGGGGGGAGTGGGGCGCAAATGGTAAAAGAACTACTAGAAGCAATCATTTGCAAAATCTTGCATTTTAACCAGAGATGAAGGTGGGATGCCACAGGTTTATTTTCTGAAAAATAAAAGATCACGGTTTATAACTGATCCAGCCAACATGCAGCCACTAGCCACAGGTGGCTAATTAAATCTCAAGTAATTAAAATGAAAAATTCATTCCCCCTGTTGTATAAGTCACTTTTGAAGTGTGTGATGTTCACATGTGGCTACAGTTTTTAACATTATGGACAGAGACCCTGTCAGTGCAGACAGTGCTACTGGAAAGTGCTGACTTAGAGGATAAAGAAAGGAGATGGAGAAATAGGAAGAACGACCTCAGCGGCCAGAGAAGTCAGTCAGTAAGTGGCTGCTCATCTTTGAACAAGAATTTCTTTTAGAAAAAATCCAAATGGATATTCTAAAGTTTAATAATGTTTTAAAGAAATGATTGGGTGGTTGCTCCTGATGGAGGAGGTCAAGTGCTTTCCTTTAATCTTCATGAAAGCAGCAGGAGGTAGGCAATAGCACAGTTTCTACCTTACAGATAATAAATGAGGTTTAGGGAGGGCACGGGATTACCCAGGATTACACAGGGGGATGCCTGCATTCTAAGCATACTTGATCTCTCCAAAGCCAGAGCTCTTAAGGTGACCTGTACGAACTCCTTGTGGATGACTTAGCTGTAGCGACTACCACCAGTCCATCTGTAGCATGAAGGTGGCTGGCTTATTCTTAATCTGCATTCTTTCTTGCTTGGTCTAATATATTTTTGATGGCTATTTTCTATTAACAACGGAAACATATCACTTTCTAATTTGATTCTATTGGTACTCTGCTTCCAATCACTTGTTAGCTTTTCAAACTTCTTGGCAAATGTTTCTCATGACAGCTTACGAGGTTGCCCCAGATCAGTTTGACTAGAAGAAAGTAATATCCACATACAATATTGTTGATGTTCCAGTACTACTTCAGACAAACAGGTATTGATCTCTTACATATCCTGTGTATCATCAAATGGCTTCCAGTTATGGAAAGTAATCCCAGCAGAGCAAAGTATTTAACCTGCTGAAGGCTGAGCTATGTTAAAGGATTTTTCATCTAATATGTAAGTCTCACTGGTCCAGGTGAACCAAGCAGGTGCTCTGCTCCTTAGTTTAAAGTATCTTAGTTCTTATATGGTCAGTGTCCCACTACATGACATAGAAAATGATAATCTGTCGTTTATTATGAACCAATAATTTTTCTTAAAGTTCATTTTAAATTACTCTAATGACTGATATCCAAGCAACCCTGGTTGAAGATGCACTTGACTACATTTTTGGAGGAGCTTGCAGGACCTTTTGGACAGATATTGCCTTGGTGGCCAAGGAGGGGCACCCCCTACTCAGGGCCCCTCATGCCTTACCTGCGGGGCGAGCCATCATCGTGCGGCTGGATGATGACCACCTTCACGGTCACGGAAGTCCGGAGCAGGTCGATCATCTGCTCGTGGGTCAGAGTGGCCACGGCCACTTTGCAGATCTCCACAAGGCGGCTCCCTTGGCGAAGGCCAGCCTTCCAGGCAAAGCCAAAGGGCTCCACATCTGCAACAATTCCTTCAAAATTCACATGGAAGCCAAGCTGGCCCAGCCCGTTCCTCCTCAGGGTCATTTCCACAGTCTCGCAGCCTCTCGTCACTATCTAGGAGGGAAAGAGACCATTAGAGACGCCACAGAGGAGAGCCCATGTGACAGTGCACCCCTGGAACTCTGTGCCTACCTTTACCCTTGGTCCTCACAGCATCCCCTATAACTGTCCAAATAACCAGACCAGGACATATTTCTATCCAGAGTCCAGCACAGTGGACATGGCATTGGACACAAAGAAAACAGCAAAAGGAAAACAATGGTTTCATTCTTTAAAGGCAAATCCTTCCCAGTACAGGGGTTCTGCTTTTTCCTTGAAACCATTAACCTTGAGCTTGAGCTTGTGAGCTTAAGACAGACTGAAAATTCCTTCCTCTCCTTTCTAAGTCAACTGATTTATCTCTTAAGCACACCTATTCCATAGTGCAATGGGAAAAATAGACTCCTTTGAAATCACCACAGATCTCACCATCTAGCAGTGAAACCTAACAGATAATTTCATTTAAAAACTCCAAAGGATCACTTGGCAGCCTGCCCCTGGGATGGGCAATGGATGGGAAGCAGCGGTCAGTGCTCTCTGTGCACCAGGCCTGTGGACAGCCTGTCTTGTCCTCTAAGAGTCTCCAGGGCACTGACTGCTCTTGCTTGCCTGCAGGGTGAGCATGGGTGAGACCAAATGCAGACCAGCCAGCCCCACCTCTTGGCTGCTATTGATAAGGGCAGCATGCAGACTGGCACTTTGCAGACAGCAGAGATCTGTGCCTGCAGTCTGTCTCTGTTCCATTGGGCCTGTCTGTTGGGGGGGGGGGTAACCCCAGCAGCAGCACTTTTAGCATCCTTACCTTCCCCTAGGACATGAATGAGTCTACAGCTATGTCACAATAAGGGACATGAAAGAGAAAAGGTGGATTCAGGGCCCACCATTCCTTAACGCTCTACACCTTGCCCCCAACCCCCCGCCCCCCCCCCCCGAAATTGTTCATTGGGAATGACTTACACTCACTGAAAGAAAAATGCAGGCTCACTAAACATCATCACTTATTTGTGGGAAATTTAAAGTTGGGAAGAATGATACCCGAATTCCCAAAAGCACAGAGCTAATGCTTAAAGTTTCAGTTTAATAAATGCTTCATTTCCACAAAACCTGCTCTGCATGCAGAGATTCCTATTTAATAAGACCTGTGACTGCAAGTGCAGCTGTGGGACTGGGGCTTCCTCATGTGGCCCCGTGTCTGAGATTTCCATGGTTACCATCACAGGTGCACACGTTGCCAGTCAACGCCTCACAGACACACAGGACAGTCTGGGGCAAAGGAAATGGGGAAAGGGATTGCTGGTTTTATAGTTTGTGGTAAAGTTTTGAAAAACCAACACTTCCAAAGTTATGAACTGAACTGCTTCAAAATTGTTTGAAAAGTACTTCTGGAATATGAGCAACCTGAATAAATTTTCCCTTCACTTCTTTTTAAACTGTTTCAACTAAGCACCCTTACCAAAAGACTACCTATGCAATGTGTCCTGCCTTTTTCTGATTATTAGTGCACTGCTCAACTGAAATTTGCATTCATACATCAGACTGAAGAGTGAATGGCCAAACATTTCCTGTGTCCCGCATGTTCTGTCTCTTCTGTTCGTTTCCTGCTACCACCTGTCACCACCCCTACTTTTTTTGTTATTCTTTCTTTATCCCTTCTGTTTTTTTTTTTTTTTTTTCTTTAACACTGACAAAGGCCGAAGGATCATGTTCTCCAGGTATTTGGGATTCCTCACACACTTATATGGACTTTATTATTATACAAAAAATGATAGCATCCTACTCACGACTGGTTACTTAATTTCTAGGGCCCAGTACAAAATAAAAACACAGTCAAAAAGTATTCAGAATTTCGAGATGGCAACAGCAGAGCCTAGATCTTCTGAGAGTGGGTCGCTATGAGAATAAACACCCATGAAGGAGGCCAGCCCGCCCAGTCCCTCTAGGCTTAAGTTTCCGTTACCTTCCTGTATCTTTACCTGCATAATACATACCTTTAAATTCACTTTTCAGCACTACAGAACACACACTGAGTTTACCCTCAACCAAAGAGAACTCACTCCCAGTATTTCGGCTGTGACTGCGTGGTCTGCCATCTTTGATCTCTGCTGTTACTGGCCTGTACCAACCTTATGTTCTAATCATTAAATGGTCTCTGGGTGGCTTTGTTTGCAACTTCTCCTGTTTCAAGCCATTTTAAACACAGAACATATTTCCTAAATATATCCTATTCATAAGGCACCTGAGTCACATTAGCAATACAGTCATGTGTCTAAGAAAATGGTAGGATGGGGTCCATGGAACAATGAATGTATGAGAACCTATGGGTAAATGATATGGGAAATAGATTTTGGTGGTGGGTTTGTATTGTATTTTTGGGAGCACAAACAGTGATGACTCAGTGGATCTCCTAAATAGAACTATTTGCAATATTACCAAAAGCACAATGTGTCCTGAGACTCACAAGATAACTCAATTCTCCAGGTATATAAACTAATCACATACTGACTCATTGCCGAATCACATCGATGTTTGAACACATCTACTTGATAATACTGCTGAATACACTGAGGTCTTTTCCTGTGAATAGTGTCTGTGAATAATATAATTATTTCTCCAAGGCTAGAAGACACTGACTTGATTGTGTTGTCTCTTATACACAGTCTCTCATAACAAAGGAAAGATTTCTATTTGGTGGGAGGAAAGGGGCAGGAAATGAGTATAATTTCTCTTTCTTTTATGATCCATAATTGACCTAAATCTTTTCTAATGAATGAAATCTACATCCCCTTGGTGGGAGATTTACACATGAGAAATCCTTTTGTCAAAGCAGGCTTTGTTCTTACATTATATTTGGTTTATTCCTACAGTTCTTTTTGTATATTCTCAGAATAAAATCTGCATCTTCCTTTGTTAAAATTAGAAGCAGAAATACATTATCAAACACCATGGCTATCACTTAGGGGATTTGTACTAAAAACAACTATCTCGTTTATGAATGACTTTTTTTTAAAGTCTTTCAAACTTAATGGGTAATTCCATAAAATCTCATTAAGAAACTGTGGCTGGAAGAATAACACTTAATTTGGCAGACTAAACAAAAATACCTCTATATTTTACATATATATATATATATACATATATATATATATATATATGTATATATATATATCCAGATGTCCACCCAATGACATCTCTGCAGGAACAGTTAAATACAACATTCTTGGAATCCTTTTCAATCAACATAATGAATTCGTTGGAAATTCCAAGAAGACATTCAATGTCAGCTGACTGGCCGAAGTCCCGTGCTATCACATGCCACATGTATATATATATATATATATATATATATACATATATATATATATAGAGAGAGAGAGAGATAAGTTACATAATATATTTATATTCTATGCACAGATGTGTGTGTCTATATATGAGTGTGTGTGTGTGTGTGTGTTTATGTGCAGAGTTGAAACTGTAAAGAAGACTTACTCACATAGTCAACACTAATGTTGTGCTTATAATTTCCCTCCAGTCTTTACAAACAGACATATTACCTAGACAATTATACCATTTTCCTTCAAATACTATAAAAATATATCCTGGTATTCCCATTCAAAAGTTGGCTTAACTTTTCTTTTCCAATCGATTTGTAGTGGGTTCTTCTTCACCATTCAAGTAAGCAGCATTTGCTCAAAAGGACAAAGCACTTAAATGTAAGCCCTGTAGCCATAAGAAAGAGTAATTCATTTTCTAAGTGTCAATTATGAATTTTAGAATACTGGAATTTCCACTATGGGAGCTATTATCAGTCTGGTTTGAAGGTCTAAGGAAGGTGGAAATACAAAACCTCTACTTACTCCTAATCGCTGAACAATTTCCCTTACGTCTTCAGTACAATTGTCCACTGAAGACAGGAGAATGCATTCTCCTCTTTCATAAAACACTTTGATGCTCATTAATCCAGATGTCCACCCAATGACATCTCTGCAGGAACAGTTAAATACAACATTCTTGGAATCCTTTTCAATCAACATAATGAATTCGTTGGAAATTCCAAGAAGACATTCAATGTCAGCTGACTGGCCGAAGTCCCGTGCTATCACATGCCACATGATTGCTCCAACGCTAAACAGATGGGCATCCTTCCTCGGCTTGATTTTCTCTTTCTTCTTTGCACCCAGTGTAATGAAGCTGAATTTCACAGAGGTATCCACTGTGGCGGTGGTGACAAAGTTCTCTGCCAAGTCTTTCAAGTACTCTTGCCTTGTTCGAGTGGCCATAGCTCGAAACTTTTCTGATTTATGGGCTGCGTTTTCGGCATTGATAACTTTGGCTAAAAGAAAGTCCCGAAATACAGCTGATTTTGGAAAAGTTACGCCTTTGGGAATTGGTGGACCAAAGGGTGGCACGTCTTTTGATCTAGAAACTCCAACACTGAGAGGGAAAAGAAAGAGAAACAAGGTAAACAATATTTATTTTCATAACTGACATACTCCCATACTTTTGACTTAAAAGTCATCTATTTTGTTGCATCTTGTTATGCTAATTTTTAGATACCAAGATTTTGTTTGTGGGCAACACTTTTAAACTTAGTGGAGGTGGGTTTTGAGGGCAGAGGTATGCTCCCTTAAAATTTGGATGTTCAAGTATTAAACCCTCATAGCTGGGAATGTAATTATATTTGATATGGTCTTTAAATAGATGAACAAGTCAAATGAGCCCATGAGTGTGGGGCTAATCCAGTCTAACTGGTGTCCTAAGGTGGCCGTCTACAAGATAAGGCGAGTCCTCAGAAGAAACCAAGACTGCTTGGACTTAGAGCCTTCAGAACTGACTCTGTAATTCTGGTCTGGTCACCACTGAGGAAGGCAGTGACACCTGCACCAGATGTAAGTTCAGCCTTGTTGGCTGCTTGAGATCCACTGTTACTAAAAGCAATGGTCATATTTATAAGACCAAAATTTTTCAAGTGTCGCTTTTTTAAAGGAAGTATTCACTTGACCCCATTTTGAAAATTTAAGTGAAGGCTTTTTAGGAATAAAGTTTGAAGAGGTTGCAGGGACTGAGAAGATCATATGTATAATGATAGTAGCAGCTATTTTATCAGATCCACTAATGCTCCCCTATCTTACAGAAGTTTGAGTTGTCTCAAAACTTTATGTAATAAGATCAACTATACAGAGCTAATTAATGAGTTAATGAAGGACTGAAATGAGTGAATGAATTTCACAGAATTTACAACAGCTATTCGCCAATTAGCTACAACAGTAATTTACCAATTAGATGCAAGCAGGAACTACAGACCAAGAATTTGTATTAATCCCACATCTGCCCAACTTTTCGAAGTTGGGATATACAAGGTAAGCAATTTATGCTTCATTTTCATTACTGTAGAGAATTCTGAAAGATGTGAACTAAAGGATAAAAACATCCTGTCCGCATTTATTCTGTTATATGTGAATTCCCCTTCTGGAATGGGATGGTGAGACTTTAAAAAGGCTACAGTCTCCAGATATCTCTCACCTTCGCTTCTGTTCCTCATTAGAGTTAATCACTTCTGGTGAACTGAGTAGCAAGATGAAAAATACCATCTGGGTGTTTCTCAGGTAGTATGAAAGGGGAAGGAAGCACTGCTTGCCTCCAGGACAGACACACTGAACTCAGTCATGTCTGGTAATACATGTACAAACCCAGCAGGTGATGTGGGGGGACCTGACTCAAGTCCTCAGAAGGTGGTCCTGAAAAGGTTACAGATGTTGCAGTGGCTTAGGAACCAACATCATACTTGACTCATGTTCACTTGCTACTATCAATAGGATGGAACTTCTAGACTGAGTAGGAATTAATTTGTCCTCACATGTAAACTCCTAGAGAGATGTCTTAAAGCTCATACAGAAACAGTATTTATGGGGGTTCTCCTGAAGTGTGTTAAGGCCCATCCAGTCTTCTTCAAAATATACCCCTGGATTAAGAGAACAATTTAGAAAATAGTAGACCTGGACTGTATTTCATCATTTCCTTGGAAACTGTTCAAATGAATTTATTCTTCCACTGGTATATTTTGAAGAGTATCATACGAAACAGATTTATGAAGTGTTGTGGAAAATGTGGGTGCTGCAACCTCATTCCATGTGACAAAGCAAATACAGCTTCATTAAATGTCATGGAATTGATCTGACTCCCGTTTTCTAAAAAGTTCTGGTTCATTCTTTGAGAAACACTCGTGAAGGTTTTAAGCATGATCAATGTGAATACTATGAGGCATTTATAAAAATCTGAGGCACGCTACTGACTTTACAGTTGGAGTATCATTAGTAACTGATAATTTAGCGACAATACTATGGTTTCTTACAAGCCAATGACTCCATTTATGAATGACTGACACATGCTTTCAGAGAAAACATAAAGCAAAATGCGATCCACTTTTTTTATTGGTTTCAAAAACATCCCTCTCAGGTAATTTAATTAATATAAGAAAACCTGAAAGAAATAAAAATTAGATATTATTTATCTTTTAAGCTTTTTTATGCTAATGAACCCCTCATGATGTAACCATAAATTAAAGATAGAAGTATTTAAAAACACTTAATTGGACATAAAAATAACAGCCAATAGAAAAACACCAAATATAATAATGTCTTAGACTTAAGCTTCCTAACTATTAGGGAGATTCATTTAAGATTATTCTTTATAATTACCACTTACCGGATGAGATCTCAGAATATACCAAATTACCACTTATTAGATGAGATCTCAGAATATACCAACTTACTATATTTGCACAAACAGTATCTCCTTTAAACACCTTTTATACAGAATATCTATTTTATATTTGTAGATATAGTCTATACATTTTTAAGTAGTTCTGAGCATTTAGGCCAGTGGTCCTTTTATTAAAAAGAAAATTAAGTGTTTTATTGAGATAGAATCCACACACCATCAAACTTACCCATTTAAAATGTACCATTCAGGGCCTCCCTGGGGGCGCAAAGGGTTAAGTCTCAGCACTATGAAACTATTGGCAGCCACTGCAGCACAAGTCCGATCCCAGCCAGGGAGCTGACCCACATGGTACAGCAGACCTCTCCTGTGTTGCCCACTGCTCCCCTCAGCAATGTATTTCAGCCAATTGGCCTATTCAGCTCCCCATTCTGTCTCTGGTGAATCCTCTCACCCCTGCCCCCACACCTCTGGCCTGCACCCCAGCTCTTGTATGCATAAATAAATAAATCTTTAAAAAATATATAAAAAAATAAAATGTACCATTCAATAGCTTTTAGGATATTCAGAGCTGTACATCTTTCATGATACAATTAGGAACATTTTCATCATCCTGAAAAGACCCCAGATACGCATTCTAGTCAATACCCCAGCTGTCTAGGAGCCACCGAGGAAGAAAAACATGCAGAGGCTCCTGTCAGTTCCAGGTCCACTGCATTAGAATCGCACAGAGTGAGACCACAGAACTGCTGCCTTTAACAAGCTGACCCTGAGACAAAATTCAGGCTAAGGACCACGGGCTCACAGAACTTGTATCTCCATGGGCTCCGCCATCCTCTCACAACCCACCCTGTGTGTCCCCTATGGCCTGCGGGCAGCTGAGTTCGCAACTTCTGTTTTAAGATGACAAAGGGAAATAACCTCTGATGAGTGCTAGAAAGTCTAATGGGTGCTTTGCATAATTTCTGCTCTACATTTGTTGTAACCACACATTGAAGTAGGTACTATTATGTTCAATTTTAAGAAAACAAATTGAAGACTCAGAAAAATAGAATATTTTGGCTACAGCACCATGATGAGTAGAGCTGGATTCTAACTCAGGTCAGAGACTCACTCTTTCCCTCGCACCCCACAGGGCATAAACTTCCAGCAAGGGCTGGATGTAGCTTTTCAGGGCAAATGGAGGGAAAGTTTAATCTATAATTCCAAACCGCTTAGGCATTTCACTTTTTCAAAACAGGAAGAAGCAATTATTTCTTACAGAAAGTATGTAAGACAGTGGGAAATAAAATTAAGGGAAAAAAGATAATAATGGGGTCACTGGAGAAGGAAGTTATGATGGGAAAAGATACTCTGCTGAGATAAACTTGGGAGAATGAAAAAACAGATACTACTGACTCACCTATAACACACATTTTCGGTACATGGATTATGCACTTTGACTATGACAAAGACATGTTGAAAGTGGGACCGGATGCTTTTTGGAGTAAAAGGCAGCGCTCCCGGCTCTTGGAAGACAATGGTCACGATGTCATTTCCTATATGCCTTTTCCGCAGAAGCTGTGGTCAAGAAGGTGAACAAACAGAGTTACAAACAAGGTTTTCTGAACAAATGAAATGTGTAAAGACAATTCACTTGGCTTTCAATTTAATTTAGAAAAGTGGAGTCACTCTTTGGAGGTTATGGTTCATAAATGTGGCCCAGGAAAGGCAAAGTGAGTTGTGCCCAAAAGAACTAAGGAAGGAAAAAGGCTAAGTACTTAAAATACTTAAGTTCGACACTTTAAAATGCATTTCCACAACAAAAATTTATTTTGTTTGCATTTATTTTGGTGGTTAATATATTCAAACTAATGAGGTGAAACTTGGCCTTTTAAATTAATTCACAAATACAAAATTCCACTGGATTAACTACCGGCAAACCTAGAAGTATGGAACCTTATAAATTACAGGAGATAAAGCACCCCAGAGCAGGAGACTTTTATAACACCTATACTATTGAAGGTCCTCTGCCTTGGATGCCCCCCTGCCCTCCAAGTTTCTCCCAGACACTCTGGTCTCTGCTTAGATATCACCTCACCTGAAAGGAACTTCCTTGGTGCACCATGGCAGCACTGGGCCCACACCTAGACCTGCTGCTATCACATTAGGTGCTGTACTCTGTCCCAATGGCTGCATCAGGCTAAAGTCCTGCTTCTCCTGCAACAGGTTGCAGGGGGCATAGGGCAGGATATATCTTTTGACTTCTGATTTTCTACTTTCCAATGGGCTGCCCAGGACATAACAGACTCCCACAACACATTTGCTAAGTGCATAAACAATTGATGCAAGTATACAACTATAGCCACACAGCACCACACCTGAAAATAGTGACTACCTCTGAATATAAACCGATGAATCTATCTCCCAAGTGTTCTATACGTTGATGCAAGTAAAGCCACAGTGATCTGTGCTGACAAAGTTTGTGATCTCCAGTTTCAATAGGTGCAATAATCCTTATGAGCTGGTGATGTCATTGCAGCAATGGGATAATCTCAGAGAGTAAATCTCTCTTTACTAGCCATAACACAGACAACAATCTTGTTCTTCAATTTATTGGGCAGCTACAAACACACTTCACTACAAGAGCACTAAATTCAACTTTTAAGACCTGTCAAACCTAAATACCAAAAGAATTTCATTGTCAGGCCCTGACTTATGACTTAGCATGATAAAAGGACTGGAAAAGTGGGAATGAAATTTTCATTCTACCTGAGTTCTCCACATCCCAGTTACATCACCTTTTCACATGCTGGAAAACTCCCACTCAAATCCACATGGTTGAAGTTATAAACATATAAAAATCATCTTGCTGTTTGAGTGGTTTTGAAATATGTATTAATATACCTTAATTATAGACCTAAAGAGCCATCTGTAGTTTTAAAAATGTAGTTGTAGTTATTTAAATAAAATGGGCCATTTCAGATGTATGTAAACAAAAAAATAGCAAATTAGATCTATTGACTGTGTATATTTCCTAGGAAGAGAAGAAAACAAAAGCAAGGATAAGTGTCTAAAACAAACATCAAGGGACAAACTGAAAACTGTACTAGGCTAAGGTGGTCTCCCCTTGTCTCCCCAACAACTGAAATGTTTGGTTTACAGGTACTGTCACAGAACAAGGGGAATTCAGTAACACAGGAAGAGGTTAAAGAACAATGTCAAATCACTTGACATGGAAGTCACAGATTTACTGACTATAATAGCTTCTAATCCACATTCTTCAGTCTCCTTAAAACACAGAAATTCTCAGACTGCCAGAAGATGGGCCTCCCGGTAGCCAAGGCCACACTGATCCTCTTGCTGAGTGACGGCTGAGCCCCCCTTCTCAGCAGCCCCCTCACTGAAACGCCAGCCCAGGAGGGACTCCTTGTCAGAGTTTTCTGTGGCTGTTGCTGCCTTAAGGGCAAACTGGACAGCTCTCCCTACCCTTTCCTTCTTGCCCCCCAGAAGATGTAGAGTCCAAGTCTATCCTTCAGCACAGGAATATTCAAAGCACAAGTTAAAGGAAACTTTAAGGGAAATGAGTTACCTTGACAACACATCAAACTGCTTTTATCCCTTTCAAAGCATGTTCTTTTGTTTTGGAAAATGGGCCAAAAATGTTTTTAAAAGTCTAGTTAACCACAGTGACCAAATAAGTCTTATAAAAAAATAAAATAAAAAATAAATAAAGTGTCCACTGGGGAGAGGCAAGGAGATGCATTAAGAAGAGTTCAATCTAAGGCTCTTTGTAAGAGAAGAAAATAAACGTTAACACTGCCTGTTAACATGCTTATGTGTGTTTAGAGTCTCAAGAAATACAGCATCTGGAAAGTTAACAGAAATATTATTTTTTAAGATTTTTGTCAAACATTCAATCTTCTAAGTAATTTCTTGGACTTCCTATATAAAGGTGAATATTTTCCTGAGTAGTGATTTTTTTTAACTGGTCAATGAGATTCTGCATAATCAGAGCCTGGAAATGGAAAGGAAAGGGTGTGGCCACCGATGAACAAATGCAGCCCAGCAAACATAAGGGCAGGTCCCTGGATTACCAAACACGTCTGGCGCTGTTTGTTTCAGGGATGAAAGAGAAGATGTCTTCTAGGGCTAACTTCTCCTTTCAAAACATGTGACGCTCATAACACTTTTCAGTGCCTAGAGAATCAACTTACTGTCTTCCACTGGAAGAGTGAGTTAATAAATATTGCATTAGACAGATTTACATAGTCAATTCTACTACATTTCCAACACTCGATTCAAGCTGTGAAACAGGAATAAGCTCTTGTTATGACAAGGAAAGTGAAAATGTGATTCTTCACCCAACTCCGTGGCAAAATGCAGACAGATGCTACAGAAATAGCAACCTTTGGGTTTATTCTCATTTCCTTACACAAACTTCTGAGTTTCACAAGACCCGGTGTCACTTGGTGCCGTGACAATCCCTAGCAAGTGCAGACAATGGCCGGCCAGCCACAGTGGGGTCAGAAACGGCATGAAGTTGAACTAGGTCACATCTACTAGCCTCCTTGCAAATGGGTTTCCTTTGTTTAATTCTTTTTTTAACCTGGTGAGATAGAAAAAAAGGATTCTGCACCTAATTCTGGTGTAGAGGAGGGAAGTAGGCCGCACAATATGAAAGGGAAGCAGTCGCGATGTCGTGCAGGGCAAGTCTCAGAGTCAAGTCACTGAGGAGAAGGTTTAATTTGAAACTGGAGAAGGCAGATCCCTGGAGAGTCTCTTGTCTTAAAAGCAAATATGTGGAAATCCACATCACTTCAAAGAGAAAACTCCATCACTGAATGGTTATCTTACAAGTTCTGAAATTCAAAGAGATGAGCTCAGAACTGAGCACAAAATTAAATATATCTACATAAAAAAAAAATGTCACAGGTTCTGGATCTCAGCCGTTGGGTTGGAATCAAAAAGTCCTGTCAGTAGGAACAGGGCTGATAAAGACTGGTTTGGCCTGATTCTTCCTACTTCTTTAGCCCTTTTCCCTTTGAGACAGCCACCTTGTCCCTTCAAAATGACAACCTGTTTCTTCTAGTCAGGCACTCTGCATGTGCTAATCCTGTGCTTGAGAAGTTTCTCCCACTTACACGGAGGCTCGCTTCTCCTTCAGAAACCTCCCCAATTCTGCATGCATGCACACAATACACACACACACACACACACACACACACACACACACACACACAAACACACTGTCCACTCAGGAGCATGCACCAGTGTTTGCAATTTTGCTTTAATTTTGAAGAGCTATCGAGGGTTACCTATGGAGACAGGGAAAAAGTGAATTTGAAATAGTAGTCTCAGTGATAGGAAAGAGGAAAATCTACATACATTACCACATAAATACAAATGATATTTCCTCAGAGAAGGAGGACTTACCCACTCCCCTCCCTCCAAAAAGGCAAATTTGAATTAACCACTCCTAGGTCAGCAAGAAGATCATTTCAAATGGAACTGCTGTTTCAAAGATTCAAAGCTGATTTACCACTTTATATAACCAATATTAATAGGTAAGATTAAATATTATATAAAATATAGATATTTTACCAATAGCAAGAGTACATGTACAAACTCGTTAAGCAAGATTGAGTATTTTATAAGAGGAGAAAACAGATAACAAAGAATGTGGATTTTTAATGATTCAATAACAAAGTAAAAATAAGATCAGGATTATGCAGATGCAAGCATTTTTTTTTCTTACATGGGGCAACACCAAACCTTATGCTAAGCAATAATTCTTATTATCTGGTATAAGCACAGCAATACTATTTAGGGTGTGGGAATAAAGTTAATAATGAAACACTGAACAAGCATATTTTTCTTACAAAATATTCTATATTTACAGGTGAACCCAAGCGAAGTCAGAACCTGAGAACACTTAATGAAGCAAATTCCTCCAGTATTTGAATGTTTGTTAGCAGCTTCAATGAGGAACTTAGGGAAGTAAATACAAAAACCCATTAAGGCAGAGTCAACCCTCTATCTAAATCATAGGGAGGAGTCCCCTCTTGTCTCAAACCTTACAAGCTATATCTCCATCGTCTCTATAGATGTCAAGCCTATTAAGACACTGAGGCCAGTATTCTTCAAATGGAATCTCAGAAACCTAGGGATGTGGTATTTCTCCTTAGGGACCTCCATGGGGCTTCCAAGCACAGCAGCTCTAACTTTATGCATGCATTAAAAAAAAAAAGTTTTCTATGCGCCAGGCACTTTTACGTGTTTTACATACTTAGTTGGAAGAAAAGGTTTCTCTGCCAAAGTTGAAGCTTAATTTGTGGAGTGCTTTCCACTGCTAGCATCTCATGAGAGCCTAATGATGAATTGTCTACAGGACAAGCAGAAGGGAAGCACTCAGGGAGACAGCTCTGGGATCCAGAGAGACCTACTGAAACACTTCAGGCTTCACTGAAACACTCCAAGAGCGAGGTTTCTTATCATTTGCTGACTCTGGCTAGGTTTTCTTTGTAAGCGTCATACATTCCAAGGATTGAACTCTTTTGCAACTGCGGTGAACTCTCTAAAGACTTTTAATATATCTTGGAATCAGCTTTCAGTTTGATTTATTACAAGAACAAACACAAGAAATGAGATCCGATGGGGACGAGACTAGACTGGTTAAGTAGTCACAAATACCACGTTGCTAACGAGGCCAAGGTTACAGGTACAATTCGTGTAGAGGTCAGTTAACTTTGCTAAGTTCTGAGACCTCAAGCTGCAGTTGTGAACCCAGCCGGTCACTTCAGACATGTAAGACTTAGCATTTAAATTTACAGGCATGGCTGGGGTGGGTGAGAGAAGTGGAAAGAGTCAGGGCGGTCCGCACAAGTGAGGAAAGTGCATGTCCTAAGATTGCACAGCAGCAGCAGCTGTCTGCAGAGAGGACAGTGTGATGACAACTTATGAATAGCAAACTACTGTGTCAAAGTAGAAACAATGTTCTGAAAGTATTGATAAATTAGGCCCTTACTCTCTTAACTCTTCAGGCCTCTGCTTTTCATAATAGATCTTTGGGGTAAATAAAATGCAAATGAAGTAATCTAAAATAACATATGCTCAACAGCTGACAAATTGTAAAATAACCATCAGGATTGAAACTCACTGGACACTTTGTGCTAGGCATTCCTTCAAATGCTTTCTATGTATCAACACATCTAATTCTAACTAGCATCTAAGAAAGCTCATTCATTCATTCCAGAAGTATTTACTGATTGTTTACTACGTTCTGGGTATGGCTCTCAATGGGCAGGAACACCCCAGTGACAAAAGAGGTAAAAGTCCCTGCATTCAAGGATAAATGAAACTAAAGCAGAATAAAATTTGCTCAAAATTACAAAGCTAGGAGATGGATGCCAGTCCAGGAAGTGTAGCCCAGGATGCTTATTCTTAACAGCTATGTTCTTCTACTGAGGATTTATTTCAACCTAGAAGAAGAAAGCTTCTAAGAAGGTCAATCACAGGATTCTGAGACAGAGAGAGCTGTTGTCTATCCACCCAGACCAAACACACTCATGTGTCACAGATGCCTGTTTCCACATTCATGGAAGGGAGCCCCAAAATACAGAATCCTCTCCCTGTGAGCCTGGTGCTACCCCAGAATCCTCGACATCCTGCTCCAAGTAGCCACCGTTGGTCACCAAGACTATGTTCTCATTCTACAATGATTAAATTTCTTGAGACGAAGAACCTTACCCAAGGCACAAGGCACATGACTGGCTGTGGTAAGTTCAGAGTCTAAGTTTACTGACTTTTCTTTCCCAAGTTCACTCACTCCCATTACATAATGATTATTTATCCACATAGTATGTTTAAGACAGAGATATCCCAAAGGACTACTTATAGCATCTGTATTTCATATACCATGAGAGCACGTAAAGAAGCAGAATAGTTTTTATAGGTTTTTATCACTAATCCATCAGCATTACTTATTCATTATCATAGATGATAATTTCAACTACAGTTAAAAAACAAAACAAAAACAATAACCAATTAAGTCTATAGGCTACAGAGGTTGTAATATATAGTCTCAAAGCACAGGGAATATTTTTTTAATCTCCAGTTTGGGAAGTTTAAAACCCCATCCACCCCACTTCTCACCCTCACCCCTTCATCTGCATTTTCACCTCTTGATGCTCAATATTTTTGTGCATAGAGCTTCTCAAGGATAGTTGCAGTAGCCAAAAAAAAAAAAAAAAAAAGTCAGATTCAGAGAACTAATAAACACACATTTTAATTAGCACAAAACAAACAGGGAGCAGGGGAAGCCACTTTTGAGCTTTGGTAACATGAAAGTCAAAGCAACTTGAAAATTCGAGAGACTGTCAGAGATGAAATGACAGGGCTAACGACACAGTAATCAGGGAGCCAGAATGGCTTTGCAGTTTGCACATTCGATGACTTGGGTCAAAAGCCACTTGGCTTTTTTTTCTGCTAACGTGCTACTGACAAATTTTTTTTGGCCTGAGTGAGTACTATCAGCTTTCTGAACAACATACCCATACCAAGTTGAATTACTGAATGATTCACAAGTATCTGCTGGACAAGTGCACTGGTTTATATTAAGCTTTTTACTATCTCGTGAGTCTATTTTGGTTTTGTTCGAAATAAATTCTTTAAGAGCTAGAAATCCTCTTGGTTGAAACATGGATAAAGCATACACATGAACTAGGGATTATAGCTCCATGGCATAAAAAAACATACACATATTTCATGGACAGATAGATCTTCTGAAGATAGTGAGAAGAACCCTGATTACTAGAAAATGAAGAACAAAGGGATTCAGGTTAAGTTTTAAGTAGAAAATGGGGCCTCCCTGGTGGCCTAGGGGTAAGTCTCAGTGCTATCACTGATGGGGCCTGAGTTTGATCTCCAGGCAGGGAGCTGACCCACTTATGGCACAGCAGACCTCTCCTGTCTCACTTGCTGCTCCCCTCAGCAGTGTACTTCAGTAGATCTGTCTGTTCTGCTCCCCACTCTGTCTCTGGTGAATTGTCTCACACACCCCCACCTCTGGCTTACACCCAGTTCTTCTATGCATGAATCATTCTTAAAAAATATTTTAAACTTCCCAATACACCCCAGCTTACATGCAAAAATTAAAAAAAAAAAAAAGAAAATTCAGCTAGAAACTACCATGAGAAAAAAATGAAAAGAGGGGCTATTAAGCTTCATGTGAAGAACTGGCCTGGGAAGCACCTCCTCCTTTCTCATTCTGGCTGTAGGACTTAGATGGTTCTTAAAATAAAAATGGTGGGAAAAACCAGCTAGAAGGCCTCCGTGGTGGCGCAATGGATTAAGCGCTGTGCTGTGAAGCTGTTGGCAGCTGCTGCGCAAGTTTGAAGCCCAAGCAGGGAGATTCCCACATGCCACAGCAGACCTCTTCTGCCTCACCCGATGTTCCCCTCAGCAGTGTATTTCTGTCGATCGGCCTGTTCTACTACCCACTCTGTCTCTGGTGAACTCTCTCACCGTCCCACACCTCTGACCTACACCCCAGCATATATGCGAAAATTAAAAAAAAAAAAAAAGAAAATTCAGCTAGAAACAACCATGAGAAGAAAATGAAAAGAGGGGCTATTGGGCTTCATGTGGAGAACTAGGCTGGGAAGCAGATCCTCCTTTCTCATTCTGGCTGTAGGACTTAGATGGTTCTTGCACCTAGTGGTAGGGGTAGGGGAAGTGGCTTCTTCTTTGGAAAAAATCTATTTTGACCATGTTCATTGAATTTCCTGATCATTGAAAACAAAAAGAAAATTCTCTGCAACAATCAACTTTCATTTGCTTCACAAATACTTATTGAGCGACTCTTTATGTCATCCTTGGTACTTTAATATACTTAGAACAAAGAAGTGCAATTAAGTGACATCAGGAGAACTGCATTTCCTTAAGTCTGAAAACAAACTTTTAATTTTGGATTGAACACAAATACAACCAAATCCCTAAAATGAAATCCTGACATGTATTAGTATCTGTAAAATCTTTCTTTATAGCATTTTCTGTTAGGAAGTTATCTACCCACATGCAGAAACCTAACATGATGTTGCATAGCTGGCTTTTTTATAATGAGCACATGGGTACTGTGCATATCATAATGGTTTCCCTTATTATTTTGGCTAACAAGAAATAAAGATGAACGTGAAAGAGCTTCTAAATTTTAGAAGGAAAACACAATAAAATTCAAGATATAATATTCTCTTTTAAGGTCTAAAGACTTCCAAATGATACAAGAGTCAAAGATTATGAATGCCATCCAAGAAAAAAAAAAACACCAATGATTACTAATACCACCCATAGCTGACCTCAGATGTGGTATTTGCCGTAAAAGGAGAGAGGCAGGGGACATACCTGCTGTCTGTTGTTGGGCATGTGGGGAAGCATTGTGGACACGTGGAACATGAGTTCATAATCTTTGTACGTGGTGTAGAGGGAGTGAGTTCCAGTAGAATCAGCTAAAAACAAAGATTAGTCACAGAAACAAGTTAGGCAATGGCAAAACTGGCAAATTCAAGACTTCATGGGTCATTATTATAAAAGACACTTCATTACTTGGTCAGCTATCACAGACCAGCAGGAAGTATGTCTGGGTGCAGGTCGGTGTGCAATTATTTGAATGGTTTGGGCTAATCAGAAATGATCCTTGCCCCTATCTGTGTGTGTGCCTAGTTACTCTCAGGCACTTGATCTTCCAAAACCCAGAAAAACAAAAGAGGATTGACTCAATACGATGCAGTTAGCTTTCTTCTCAACAGGCAAGGACATGATACAGTCATATGATTAAGACAATGAAGAATGAACATGACCTCTTGCTATATATTTTACATGTATTAAACAATGATGACATTTGAACCCTGTTAATCATATAGCTATTCATATTTTGGAGAGTAGATTCATTATTTGCAAATTAAAAATCCATTTGTATTATCAATAAATTACCTCAGGCTCAGAGTTTCAGACACCTGAATCAACACAGTGATTATAAAACATTTAAATAATAATTTTAGGTTGTAGTTTTGAACTACTCTGCACATGGAAAGGAAGATATAAATGCAATTCAGGACTGCCTTGCTTAATCCTTGACTTGTATATATGTCTATTCTTCTAGGCTTTAAATAAGACACAACACTGTTCAGAATTATTTAAAACTTCCTCTCTACTAAAGGAATGTCTTAAGACTTCTTTGCACTTCACAAAATGCCTTGCTTACAAGAATAATTTAAAGCTTTGTTGATTATCAGAATCAACAAGTCAAAATGTTACGTTATTTCCTTGAGCTTAGAGTGTTGGCACTACATCTGTAATATATCAGGGGCATCTTCTAGGTCATAAAAATGCGAAGCTAACATGAATTCTACCTGCAGGAAAATGGTTGCATTATCTGTGTTTCAGCTTTACAGAATGAACAGATCAGAAGTTTTTAAGATGATTCTCCAATCCACTTCACTGAAGAGAGATGATGGACACACATGGGATCAAGCCCATATCAACAGTGATTTTATAGGACAGAAAATCCAATGGGCAGCATGCCAGCATCTCTGGGGGTAGGTGGTGTTTTCACAGGTAATAGGAATTTTCAAAGAAAAAAGAAGAAAATTCAGAAAAGTTCATGGGTCTCAAGTCTGCTGATGTGCAGGGTGGATAATTCTTACTTAGCTGAGGCATGAGCAATATGCAATGAACCTAATAGTCACATCTAAGCCAGCATGTGTGGAGGACACACAGAGGCCAACAGGTGAGCTAACAGCGCCTCCAGACCTTGCGATCTAGCCTCTAAGTAGAACATTTAAAAACCGATCAAAAAGTCAGAATTGAAGACCTGGCACCACCCTGACCCAGAGGAGTATCAATGACAGTCTCAAGTTGAGTGGATACAGGGTGCAGGGAGCTGGGGGTCGGGGGTGGGATGGACCATGTGGGTTCCAATCCCACTGACCCTCCCACAGGAGAAAAAGCTCCTACTTCACCACTCCTGCCAGGAGTGGTACAGGAGGGCAGATGCCCTCCTACATTCTCCAACTTGGAATCAACCTGCTCATCTCTCTTTAAAAAAGCAAGCCATTGATGGCTTGGTAATAAGCAGAATATCCCAAGATACAGGAAATGATTCTGTGTGGTATTTTAGGTGGTGAGAGTATTTAAAATTTGTGAGGCCCATAAGGAATAAGAGTACCTAATGAAGACCTAAACAGATACATCCACAATAGGAAGGCACGAAGCCTGTGTTTTACACCAGACACTCCATCTGGCACCTCAGAGCACATATGTGTCCCACTCATGGAAACCCGAAGGTCCTTGAGCTACAGAACGCAGCAGCTAATCACCACTCTCCCTCCCAGGTCAACACTGGGAGACCAGAAATGAATGAAAGAAGCCCGAGAGCATGGCATGAGGGACTGTGTTAATATTTCTGTCTTTGAGAAACAAATGTCCTTGGTATACTGGAACAAGGGTGTAATAGAAGGTTAGGCTACTGGAAAGAAGAAAATATTAAAAGATTCTTCACGAAACACTAGGGAACCTCTGCTGGTGTTACAAAGGACAAACACTGACCTTTTGAGCTTATGGGAAACACACACCTCTTGAGAAATGTGCTTCCTTTGCTCATCTGAAGAAATCTTCATTCTATCCTCAATAAGCTGGCGGGGCTACTCCCGGGGTAAGTACCTGGAGGCATGGGCACGCCTGCTGAGCTTGCTGCAGTATGCCTACCTTTGGAGAATTAAAGTTGTACACACACACAGATATGAAGCTTACTTTTATTATCTAGCTGAGCTCGATATTTACTGAATCCTTTCAGCCGTACTCTCTGGCCCAGTAGATCAAGGAATTCTTCAAAAGCTGGTCCCGCCGTCTCATTGTTATACATCTCCTCCTCTGTGCTCTGGCCTGCTTTGCAATAAAGGATCCCAATCTTGTGCTGAAAGCTCAGCTGAAATGGGGGAGAAATGTAATTACTTGGCAAAGAGCAGACAAGCTTACTTCCAGGAAAATTAAAACTCTAGAAGCTCAGGATTTTTTTCTCAGGAAAACATGCCAGGAAAATTCCCAGAGGCAAATAAGCAAGGGGATAAACAACAATCATTGTAGGAAATACTACAAATACATAACAAACCCAGAAGCCTCAAGATATAGCTGGAGCAATTTCAGAAACTCTAGGAAATATATATAACATGTACCCATGGCCAATGGCTGTGTCAGATCTCCAAATGGACAGATAAATTCAAGTATCTACTTAAAAATACAACCATGGAAATACTTAATCTTATGCCATTCATGAGCATTAACCTCCAAGCCAGAAAGCAAAAAGGTCATGAACTTTTACAAGTTTTCCCACTCTCGTTCCTAATCCTTCTTTATTTGTTTACTTGAACATTCATGAAAATATGAAAGACTGTAATGAAAAAAATAAATCAAATTAAGGTCTGGTAAGGAAAGAATCCCAACTGAAATTGTGATGTATGTATATAAATAGAATAGTGTTTTGTTTCCACAAAAGTAACTTTGGCTGTGTAATTACAATTATTTCTACATTTTTGACTATCTTGAAAAGAAAACATCTGCTAAATAGACCATAGACCATAAAGAATTTTAATAGCAATTGAAGAGTTCCTGCTGTAATTCTAGCTCACAGTCAATCCGATATCATGCTGGAAGCCACAGACCTGCTGTCTCCCAAGGCCAGAGAGAAACTGGATCCATTTTTATAGCTCTTATTTTCCCCAAAGAGGAACTACTTCTCGCTTGGGAAATCAGAGCTCTCAATCTTACTACCAGCAATCTGAGCCTCAAAGACTGACAGATTATCAGACACCACCGATTCCCTAAAGACATCAATCCATAACACGGCTCAATTTTATTATCCAGCTATAAAAGTCTTTAATCAAAATTCATAGAACTGACTATACCAGTAAAATAAGGCAAAATGGTACTTATTTCCCTGGAGCAGCAAAGTGATAAAAGCAGCTAATGACAACACACAATCCAGGAAGGAGAGACACCTGCTTGGTTAAGCGAAGCAGACTGCAGGAGACACCTCAGTGCACACTAGGATAAATGTATAGTGTTGAGCAAGCAGAGTCAGCCACCGTTATTCTGAATGCACTCGACCTTGACCGAGTGCCATGGGAGATGGGAATGGAAACCTCACCTGTTCACGACCTGACTATGAGCAACCTAACCTGAAAGATCCCATGTCCTGGCGGACAGTGCACGGGTGCTGGGCTCCGCCAGAGTCGCAAGGTCCGCAGTGACACGGTCCAGACAATCACTCACACCCAAAGTGTGGGACGAGGCGCACCGTGTGTGTGTATAATTGGGCATTTCCACTGTTACCAGGGCTCTGGCAGCTGTAATAACACACCTGAGGCATGGCCTAATTCGCATGGGCCCAGACATTTCTTGGATGGAAACAAAAATCCTGTTCACCGTTAGAATCTAAACACAGACTGGTGTGTGTGATGACTTAGAAGAAAGGGGTGTGGAATGGACAACGCTGCAGTCAGCCAAAAAGTCCTGAGGACTTCAGTTTCCAAGTATTTGGCCTTTGCCTGAACGAGAGCCCGTGGGGAATATCAAGTCCATGAGACTCAAGAATCGCCGGAATGGTGCCTGTCCAGGGACAGCTCTGCTGAAGCAGCACAAGGCCACCCCCGCCCAACCTTCAGGGCCCCAAACAACCCTCTGCACAGCCTTCTGCTTAGAGGTGGGAATCAGATGAGAAAGGGGATTCCTGCCAGAGATGCCAGGGAAGACTGGCCAGGGGATACTGGAGGGAGAAGAGCAGGAGATGTGAAGGCCAGATGGTGCTGGCACAAGGAGCTGGCAGTGCTGGTGGAGGATGGCAGGCAGAGGAGCAGGGTAGAGGACGGGGCAGACAGATGCAGTCGCTGGACACACTAAAGCAAGCATGTGGATGAAGGTGTGGCACATTCTACTGGGTGTAGAGAAAGGGTGGGTGCTAGGATGTGTGACATTTGGGGCACATGGAGCACTGGACGACTGTGCCAGCACTAACCATTCCATGGCATTTCTAGTGGGCTCTCGTTAACACAAAGGCCAAATAACTGTTGAAAGCAAAAATCCTGCTCAATGTGAACGTCAAGCTAATAAGCTATCGAGTATGTCAGCAGTCATGTTGAGGGCATGCTAAAGGTTTGCCACAGATAATTATCTCCAGTGACTTTGAATAAACAACCATGGCTTGTCTACTATATTGGCTGCAACTGCATAAAAACCTAACAGACCTTCAGCATTCAGTGAAGACATCATCACTCAACGGAGTCTCTCGTCAACCTCATGAAAACCACCAAAACATAATACCACCTCCTCCTCCAGCAATATATCAGGAAGCTGGCGAGACACTCTTTTCTGCCTGATCATGAAATAAAGACAAGCAGAAATTCGAGCTTCCGGTGTACCAGAATCCCCAGCTCTCTGAAAAAGTTTTGTTTCTAATCCTCCTCAACCTCAGGCTGAGTCTAATCAGTCACTCCACTGACCTTTATTTAGCTGGTCTGATGTGAATTACAGCCAGTCCCACAGTCTGAGGTATCCCCCAAACATCTCACCAAACTTTGAAAGTGGGATGAATGAGCTGAATATCTATTAAATCTCCAGCTGCTAAAATGTATCTTTTATAGAGGAGCCATACTCAGTGACTGTGTCAAAACAGGAAGGATTACCTTGAAAACAGAAACTGACAATATAGTCTAAATATTTTTCAACAATAAAAAATCTTTAAGAATCATGACAAAAAACTGGTTCATCTCCTCACTAGGCAGATTTACTATTAGGAAAGGAAATAAATACAGCACTACCCAGAAAAAACCCTCAAACACCCTGATAGGTTAGTGGCAATTTTGAAGGTTTCTTTAGTACCTGGGAGGTTACAAAAGCTATCCAATCTCTTCTAGATTTGAAAATAAATAGCAGTTCCTCTTCATGTAACACGGGAATAAGATACCATTATAAACCATGGTTGAATTATTATGCTGTGCACCTGAGACTAATATGTCAATTTATATCCCAGAAAAAAAAAGTTATGGGAAGTTAAAATGCCTTACTGTCTATTATTAAGAAAGTATACCAAAGGCAAACAGATATAATCTCAAAAGAAAAAAACAACAACTGTGAAATACAATTAGATCTGGACAATGCATTAGCTTGCTTAAAAGCAGAATCCAATTTTCAAAATTAATTTCTTGACATCAGATTTTAAATTATGTTCATTAAGTGTTTAAAGGTGTTTAATCTTTTTTTTATTTTAAAAAATCGCCTGGCCTACTTTCTAGATTTAGTCTATTTTCTAGATCTACATAAATATCTCCAATATCTGCTTCATTTTGTGAGGAGATGATCAGCTGTAGCTGCCATAATAACTCTCGGGGCTTTGGAAACTTCCAAATTCAGGCTTGGGGAAAATGGGCTAACAATGGAATTTTCTACAGGAGCTTGAGGGGACCAAATATACTCAATCACTAGGCACCTGCCATACAGTAGGCACAGTGATATATTTTATTTATACTAGAAACATAAGGAGTCAAGAAATTCCTGCATGGATATCAAGTTCTCTTAACCAACTCTTCACAACCAACACGGAAATGAACACTGTTCTCGTCAAGCCCGCTTGAATGTGGAGTATCCAGACCTGCTCCAGCGCATCCTCTCTCTGCTCCACAGTAACACAGCTGCTTCCTGTGCATTCTGTGCGTGCCACACACTGACCAGTGCTGATCAGGGTTCAGGGTAAAGCTATTTTGCATATTGTAGGCTTATAGAATCAGCTGCTAAAGTTTAGAGTTTTGGTTTGGTTTATCAGATATCTTGAAGCAAAGAAATCCCAGGATTATTCCTTCTGCTTCTTTTGGCTAATAATGAAGTGTTAACTTAATGGACAGACTGTAATTTTATCAATTTTAGAATCCCAGTTACCTGACTATCAAATATTTCAATACACCACAGTGAGTATTATTGGCCAACCAAGAAAATACCTCACAGTCTCACTAAAACATGCAAATTAATTTTTCCTTGAGAAAAATTTTTAAAATCCACTGATTTAAAATAAATTTCATATACTTGGGCACCTACCTCTCAGTTGCCCCTACAAGTTAGCTTGCATATGAAACTTAAAGGACACTTTTCATCTTCTGATCATCATCCCAGTCACACCCATCAAAAATCCTCTCCTGGGCCACCCCGGTGGCGCAGTGGTTAAGAGCTGCGCTGTGGAGCTGTCGGCAGCGGCAACGCGAGTTCAACGACCAGCCAGGGAGATTCCCACATGGTGCAGAGGACCTCTCCCGCTGCCTGCTGCTCTCCTCAGCAGTGTACTTCCGTTTTTCTGCCTGTTCTGCTCCCTGCTCTATCTCTGGTGAACTCTCTCACCACCCCATGCCTCTGACCTGTTCCCCGGCTTGTATGCATAAATAAATAAATCTTTAAAAAAAAATCCTCTCCTGGACAATACCAATAGTCACATAACTGTGCTCCACGATACCAACAATTTCTATATTCATAAGCCTACCCAATTTCCTTTTCCCAGAATACTCTAAAATAGCGTTCTGATCATGTCCTACTAGAAAATCTTCAGTGGCTCCTACTGTCAGGTGAATAAGTCAAGTGCAAACTCCTTAGCCTAGCATTCAAGGTCCTGTGTGCCCTACACTCAGCATACTTTGCCAGTTGTTTTCTTTTTTTAGCTTCCAGTTCTCTAGGCATATGATATTTTGTAAAGAAACTAGTCACAGTGCTTCAAAAAGACAACTACTTACTCTCTCTCGGAATTCTACCCAAATCTAAAGGCCCAGTTACAATGCTACCTCCCTTCAGGAGAACTGCCCTGTCACGGGTTATTTCTTATTTTTGCAAAGCACTCACTGCACTGAGACTTCTGCAAGATCCATAACTGTACTGCCTTGCAGAAGTCTTTGTACTCTTGGTCTCTCTATCCCCACAGGCTGGGAATAAGTCTTAGCTTCAATCTTCCTAATGCATGCTGTTCACTCCATCACTTAGCATGATGCTTTGCACATGGTTAACTGGAATAAATGTTAGTTGAGGGAGAGGGCCACTCAACATGAGTTTTTTAAACCCTAGGAAAAAAAATACCACAAACCTCTAATAATCATGAATCAGATTTGCTCTTGCTAGCTGGTCATACCATAGCCCTGGTAAAAACAGTATAAACTCAGCGGGAAGTATATCACAGTATAAACACATCATGTTTCAAAACTAGTAAGAAGGCATTTTGGGGAAAAATAAAAAGAGAAAAATGCTTCAAGGCATTTACAAATAAGTCATCTTAAAAGAGAAATGTCTGGAAAAACTCTAAACATTTAGAAACATAGCTACACATGCAGAAAAGCAGTTTCACATATTATACACACCCCTTGTTCGTCAAGCTTGAGCAGCTGCTCCGAGACCTTGGGTGAGTTCGAAGCCTGTCTCAGGCACTGAATGCTCAGCTCTGGAATAACATATTCCAGCACTTCTTTGAGAGGTAGCCCTCGAGCAGTACCATGTCTAGCAGTAGAAGGGACAGCGTCTTCCAAAATTGCTCCTCTCAGTGTTGTAAGCTATAAGGACAAAAGTAAGACTTCAGTTACTGTTTATTCCTGGTTACCTCTCTGAATCATAATTTTTTAATGGCCATAAACAAAGGAAGCTAAGTCTATTTTCTGAATGGGGATAGAGACTAAGGTTCTCAATCTGGTGACAGAAAATCAACACGGCAAGTGTTCAGACAACACAGGGGGATCAAGAGCAAGCCAGACGGGATGGACTAATCAGGTGTGTGTGCAGGGGAGGGAAAGCAATCCTGGCACTGCTCTGGGGAAGAGACAGGCCTAAAGCTCCCAGAACCCACAAGACAAGGGCACGGAGGAGAAAGTGGACTCATGAAGCTGGGTCTGGCCTAGTCACATCCCTCCTGTCATTCCTTTTTCCCTTTTCCTTTCCCCTAGTTCTCTACATCCTCTTCTTTTCTTTTTCTTCCTGCTGACAATTACTGAAGCTGAATGGGGAGACCCTGGGAGGGCTGATGTAGGGTTGAGAAGCCTACCACAGAACTTGGCCTCATGGTTTGTTATATTGATACATTCCAACATGTGACCAATGCATGGGGTTACTTGTTATATTGATACATTCCAACATGTGATGAATGCATGGGGTTACTCTTCTGACACATGTCTCAAATCTATGATGATGAGAGAGGAAAGCCCACCACTACAAATCAAGAGACCTGTTCTAATTCTGCTCCCTCTGACTTTCAAAAATCGTTAGAGTGATACCAGAGGATTATGGTGATGATGGAGATAATACTTGGGGCCTAGGGTTTGCACACTACTCCAGGGCACCACTGCCCAGCAGGACTTTCTGCAATGAGGAGCATCTCTCTTCACACTGCTTAATGCAGGAGCCAGGTGGCTATTTAGCCCTGGACCTATGATTAGTCCAACCGAGAAGCTACATTTTAAACTTTAATTATTTTAAATTTAAATAACCACATGTGGCTGTGAATCAGAGAGTTCAGGTGAGTATCTTAAAATATGCCCCTTCGTGACAGGAGCTTTATCTCAAGCTTCTCCAGCACGTGCCCAGATGGCCGGGGCACCTACGCACCAGGCAGCAGGCATGGCAGGCATGGGCTCATACTCACGGAGGGTGACTAGCAATGAGCTCTCTTTCTCTGACCCGGAAGTAATCAACCAAAATACCATTCTGGACTACAGGTGACCATTGAACAACACCCATTTGAAGTGTGTGGACCCATTTGTGAATGGATTTTTTCTATCAGTAGGTTCAGCATTCACAAATTCAAGCAGCCATTGACATCACTTCATTGAATCCACAGATGCAGAACCTGAGATACAGAAGCTGAGTATATTATGCTCAGATTTTCAACTGCACGAGGTGTTGGCCACCTGAATCCCCCAGGTTGTTCAAGGGTCAACTGCAATCACCAAATATAGCCCTCTTTAATTAACAAAAGTCAAGAGAATAAAACCTAAAGTGCAGGCCAAATCTAACTCTTGATGCAAATCAACATCACCTATTGGCGACACATACTGTGCCATTTATGTAATGATCTCACTATCTCACTTTTCACTCAAAGCAAGAGAAGCAAGGAGTATATCTAGGTACTCTCTGCAATGAAGTCTGGACGGACAAACCTACTCTCCTAGCAAAAACACAATGCCAGTTGTCACTCCACCACGGGCTATCTGATTTTCTGTGTGAGATTTGTAAAGTCCTTTCTAAATTCTGACATGAATTGTATACTTCAGGCTTCTCTGTCTTAGCCCCCACAATCTCATTTGCTTATCAATTCATTCCTTCTTATCATGAAAAGCAGAAGGAAAAGCATTGCCACTGAACATCCATGACAGGTTTTCAAGCTTTTAATTTGCAATAAAATACTCTAAATGTCATAAGTGCTGCAATCATTACTACTAAAAAGAAATGCAATACCTGACATAAAAACAACCCAAAGCAGTCAAGTCCAAGGCTTCAATCCCACACGGAAGGACACAGGCAGCACCTTACCTCACTTGTCCTGAAAGCCACCCGGTAGTTGAACTGGGACCCTTCTTTCTCCTTGGCATCTTCTACCTTCTCTCTCCGGATGCTGACTGCCACGGGCCCCAGGTTTTCATCTATTCCAAAGTAGTTCTGGTGTTCTAAGGGATAGAGCCGTGGCATCAAAATAGAGAAAAAAGCAATAGGATAGGTGTCTTTTACTTTGCGTATCTAATCTCTGAAGAAGTATCACATGGTTCTGGGTACACGGTTCCCCCAAATGTGTTTGGTCAAACTTTTGTTTGACCAATTAGATGTTTCAAATTGACATTTAATTTTCCATCACTTTTTCCTCTCACTGTGATTTTCACTATTTCATGAGCAGTAGGAGCCTTCTCCCCTATCTGTCCCAAAGTTGCAATTTGGACATTATGTGACTAGGCCATTGCGAAGAGGGTGTTGTCACCCTTAAAAACTGGCAGGAGAGGAACTGAATTACTTGTAGAACCATCACTGAACAGTTTCTTCCAGGAGGGAAGGTCACGAACTGCAGGCTGATTGGGGAGCTGAACAGCCATTTAGACTCATCAGATTGATCTTGGCAACTCACAGGTGGCACAGATTACCCTTTCTTCACCATGTCACCAAAGTCACCTAACAATTTAAAACAATGTTTAGCAACAGACAGAATGTAGATAAAAGGTCATTCAGTTGCTGAGGTCAAACTGTCCAGACTAATACAATAACTGAGTTTGATCATGCTATCAGTTCATTTATTTTGCATAAAATTTCTGGTCCGAGAGTGACCCAAACACACACAATCCCACTGTCGGAATGGACTTTTGAAACAGTACTGTCCATCTTGCACACAAATTCCAGAGGGCATTCTTCTAAGAGATGTTTACCAATCTCATTCTTACACTTAACACCATGTCCCAGGCACTGTTTCAGCAACTGGAACACAGTTCGGGAAGAGTCCCGCTCAGAGTCCTAATCTGAACTCTGTCCATGATGGAAGCTCACTGTTTTTTGAGCAACCCCTTTGGGACAATGGGACTAGGTTTCTTCAGTGCAATCAAGCTTTCTAAACTTTGTTTTCTGAAAGGATCCCAACTGAACAAAACAATGGGATGTGCTCCAGCCTATATAAAATAGAGGGAATCCTTACCCAAATTTGACTCATGCAGCTTATCTATTTTTAGCAGCCTGTCTCACTGATGATTCAAGGAGACCAGGCACTAATACCAAACCCCAGGTGTTGGTCACTTCTTTTTTAGTGGACAGCTGCCACGCCGCTTCTTCAAGGTGCACACTTACGAAACCAGAGTTTTTCACCTTGACACAAAGCCCATCTCTCCCTTTTGAATGTCACCTTCTAGGCTTTGACCAATCTTTCCTGACTACTTTTTAGTTAAAAAGAAACATAATTAAGCAAACATTTATAAGCTTGAAGAAAACACAGGAATTCCAAAGGCTTTTGGTTGTGATGACAATGTCTGCCCCAGTAACATTTGAAGGGATAAGAAGTGTTATTCAGAAAGGAGAAAGAGCGCCTGCATCGGAAGGAGCAAATATCACCCACAGCCACTGAGGACTATTGACTAAGCCTGAAAAGGCACATCACTGATTTCTTTACTTCTTGCAACCAAATGAAAGGACACTGGCACTTCTCTTCAGAACTAGTCAGGATGAGAAGCGCAAGTCAACTATTTTAGGGCTGAAAGGTGAATTATTATAGCCCTGGCTTTACACAATAGAAACAAACCTTTCTTTTTCATGGTAACTCACCTCTTGGGTAAAGTAAGTACTGATAACAGTCAGATTAACGGTAACAAACATGAACAAATGTGGTTCAATTAAACATACATTTAAGAAAACGGAGGCAGTCAAGGAGAGCTGACCCAGAGGCAGTTATTTATGGTTTTAATCAACAGTTTAAAAATAGTCCTGAAAACAGAGACTGCAAGTTAATTGTCTACTTCAGACTGCAAGATACATTACCATTTTATTGTTTCTTTCAGTGGTTATTAGTGATTATTAGACCTGTACTGTAATGAGCGTTAGACTAGATGTTGTGAAAAATGCCTATTTCAACTTAAACTACATGAGTTTGGGGTTTTCTTAGTTGCAATTAGTAACTGTCCTAACATTCATTTTTACCTTGGTAAGTTATTTATCACAAGCCAGATACATTCAGAAGTGCACAAAAGCACAACCAGTCATCAGTAAACTTCCTTCTCAGAACCTTGCAAGGTGACTTGCAAAAATACTCAAATCATTCGCTATTAGGCACCTGATGAACCCCGAACATGAATCAAAAGTTTCACTTTTTTTAGGGAGAAAATAAACAAAACTCCTTTTGATGGTAAAATTGAGAACCCAGATTAAACAAATCAAAACATTAATTTTAATCCCTGACCACTAAAAATCTTAATGGGTGTGCTGCTCTCGTACTCGGTAGGTGCTGTGAGGATGATAGAGGCAGGGAGCCCAGGCTGGCAGCGGGGTTGCCTACAGGGGGACATAGAGGACTTTTCTGGGTGGGACAGAACTATCCAACATCTTGACTGGTAGTGTTCACACACCATATTCATCTGTCAATACTATTAGAACTGTACACTTAAAATAGATGAATCTCACTGTACATAAAGTATACCTTCATTTTTAAAAACTAGAGAGGAAAAAGGTCACTGAGAGGAGAGCTGGTGGTCCTGGCAGAGCATGCCCCCTACCCCCTGGCACAGAGAACACCTCTTCCACCTATTTCTCTTCCCATTTTCTCAACTACTACTTAGTCCTCAATCCACTTTATGTAACTTTCTCCACCACTTCTCTGCTCAAGGTCTCCATGGTGCCTCTCTGTCCAAACCAGTGCGTTCAAACCAGTGTGTCTGGTACCAAAAGCCATTCATTCTGGGTTGGAAACTTCTGCTTCCTCAACTGCTGTGACATATTTCAGGGGGCTCTATATCCCTAGTCTTTCCTTCTGAATCTCCTCTGTGGCTCTTCCTCTGGTGTCTCCTTACACCATGTGGGTTCAAGGCTCCATCTTCAGCCCATGGCTACACTTTCTGTCTTTGTATAGCTGACCCTGGAACAATGAGGGGTGAGGGATGAACAATGAGGAGTGAGAGATGAACAATGAGGGGTTGAGAGTACAAACCATCTGTTCAAAAATCTTTCCATAAATTTTAACCCCCCTAAAACTTAACTACTAATGGCCAATGGTTGATCAGCAGCCTTACTGATACCACTAACAGCCAATTAACACATACCCTGTTTGTTATATGTATCAGATACTATATTCTTACAATAGAGTAAGGAAAAGAAAAGAAAATGTTAAGAAAACCCTAAGTGGATCATCATAAGGGTCTCTATCCCTATCGTCTTCATGTTGAGTAGGCTGAGGAGAAGGGGTTGAAAAAATCCACATATAAGGGGACCCACACCCTTCCAACCTGGGCTGCTCAAGGGTCAGCTTTACTTATCTGTCTCAATACCTAATTTGCCATCCATTCACCCATCTTTTCCTTTAAATTCTTCAATGATATCATACCAAACTCTCTCTAGGCTTTTTTCTCATCCATCACCTAACTCCTATACATTTGCCCCCTCTGTCTCGCCTATTTTCACTTTACAATGTACTTACCTTTCAAGATACAATCCAAACATTTCTACTACAACAACTGTTCTCACATCTAGATGAGGTTATGTCTTTCAACTTTTACATCCTTAATACCTAGTATTATAAAGCTTCCTAAGTGATAGGTACTAATATGCTGCTTTTGAATTGCTGAACTAAATAAAAAGCAGATTGCCTTGGTATTGCTCACAAGTAATGGCTTTATGAACTTCAACCAAAACAAAAGGAAAGAAACAGTTTATTTCAGGCTGAGAAGTGGGCAAGAAAGTGTGAATGATCTTGGGGCCCAGAAATATAGCGGGCACTGCCCTGAATAAGAGGAGCAATAGGAAATATTGAAACATTTACAAAACTGAAAACTCACACATCTATTTGAACTCATATTTTATACTAGTTTCCTATTGTTGCTATATAAGTTACCAACTTGAGGATTTAAAACAACACCCATTTACAGTCTCACAGTTCTGGAGGTTAGAAGTCCATGGTAAGTTTCAACAGGGCCAAACTCAAGGTCTGGCAGGGCTGTGCTCCCCTTGGCAGGCTCCATGGGACAATCTGTTTCCTTGCCTTTCCCAGCTTCTAAAGCTGCATTCTGTGAATTCCTTGACTCAAGGGGCCCCTTCCTCTATCTTCAAAGTCAGCCCTGGATCTTGCTTCAGTGGTCACACTGCATTCTTTCCTGTCAAAGCCCCCTCTGTATAGCTCTTCTAGGGACACTTATGATTGCATTTAGGTCCTACTTGGGTTATCTGGTGTCATCTCCATATCAAAATTCTTAACATGATCACATCGGCCAGGCAGCCTTGGCCATACAAGGTACCAAGACAGGTTCCAGGGATAGGGACCAGGATATTTTTGGGAAAAGTATTCACAATTCATTTCAACTCACCCATTCAAATACTGAGTACAAGATATGTCTCATGTGCCAGAAACTGATAAATACTAGGGCAACAATATCAAATAAGATGTTGTGCCGGCTTTGAAATGTCTTAGTTCCGTGGGGTGACAGTTCAGGAAACTGTGATAGGCATAAGCATGGGATACCAGGGAAGCACCACTAATAGTTAGCATAGACTCAAGTATCATGAAGAGAAATGCCAGAGCCACCATCAAAAGCAGATGTCACAAAGCCCATGTATTCTATTTTAACACAGAAATGCAAATGCATAGCTTTAAAAAGCAAAATTCTTCTTGACTTAAAACACAGCAGCTCCCCGGTCCATCTTCCCTCATTCTTAATTCTATTAGCACAATTTTTTAAATTCTTTTCACATATCTAGCACTCTAGACCATGACCTCAATATGCCCCTTCCATTTACGAAGTTTTAATTGTTCTTGGCATTCGGTTGGAGCTTTCTGTAGTGGTCATTCATCTCGCTCTTTAGATTTAGTCCCAGGGTGCCTGACTTTGTATGATAATGCAAACAGTCTCTTTAAAATATTTTCACCCCTATTCGTACATTTCTAGTACACAAATAATTAAGATTGCAGATTTTCCTACTACTCCCTTTAGTTTGATCAGGCTTTACTTTCCCTATTTTGAAGCATGTTTTCTGGCACTACCCATTTAGGGAATTGAGCCTTTCATCATGGAATGTCTCTTTATTTATAAGTCCACTTCGTATTAGATTGATTCAGATGCAACTGTTTTGCTTGGGGGAATTCCAGCTCTCAGACAGGCAGGTCATCTCTTCTTGAGTTGGTCAGTGATTGCAGGAAAAGTTTCATCCATTCTTCTGTCTGGAGGGATTTAACCCAAATTAGAGGACAAGGTTGGGCATCTCACTCTGCTGACTTTCATTTAATCCCCTGTAAAGCCCTGTGTTTTGTGGCACTATTACTCAACTTTCCTAGAATAAATATTTTTCCAGTTGGGTCAGGGACAGGCTCTAAGGGACAGGAAAGAGAATCTAGTCTTTTAAAGACATTGAGCCTGTCCCATTGTCACCCTCGTAAGCCCTCTGTTTTGGTGCCCAGGCATGAACTGATTAGCTTCTAGAAGACCTGTTCCCACTTCACACCACCCATGAGTACTAGGGGAGCGGTGGCGTTCTCTAATCTGCAAACTGGTCTTGCTCTTCTATCTACTTTCACAATATCTTGCCTTCTATTGCTTTTTCCAGTTGTCTTCCTGTAGGGTTTTATGCCCCATTTTTATTCCATCACTGTCATTTTAAGTGGTGTTTTAGAAGGGGGAGAGATGGTATGTGTCTTCAATGGACAACATTTAGTTAGCACCCCCAAACTCATTTACTCTTAAAACATCTTAATTCCAGTAAGTCTGATTACTGGTTTCTGAATCTGGCCCTTACTACTTTTCATCTGCTGAACCTTGGGTTAGTTATATAAACTTTTTTAAACCTCAGCACCTCACCCTCACCCACACATAATATGTATTTATAATCACTAACACAAGAGAGACATTAAGGTTGAATGCAGGTATATTACTGACAAAAACTAAATAAAAAAAAAGGGAGGGTAAATAGAATAAACAGCATTTCTGGGACATCTTGATTTGAGTCTAACAGTCCCGCACAGTTTGAGTCAGCCTGAAAGTGATTCATTTTCAATCTCAAACTACTGATCTATAATCACCTCAAGAGGGTACATCACATCATGGTTGTTGTTTAAAAAAAGGAAAGAGTGCCACATATGTTTGTTTGAATAATTTCTACCAGGAACTATCATTTTTTAAAAAGGAGGAGAACCTAAAATTTGTATGTTATCCTTTTTATCAAAGATGGCAGGCAAATTAATGAAAAACATTTATTTTTATTACTCTCTCTCCAACCTATACCCTGGCTCATTTCTAATTCTTCCTCCATCTTACACAGACATATGCTTCCTCAACACAAGCCTGTGACTTGCAAGCATTATACCCTGGAATTGCTGGGAATGAGGTCTCCTGGCTGTTTTCTAAGGGATGTCTCCATGGTTTCAGTTTTGATGGAGGTTAAGAGTAAAAAACTTGGAAAGGAGGCACCACAAGATCAGATACCTGGTTCACAATGCTGGGAGCTGGAGGTGGGAGTAAAAGTAACATAGTCTTTAAGCCAGCTATAGAAATGAAGAATCCTTAGGTGCAAAAGCACAACCCAAGCAGATGTCAGACAACTGCTAGAGAGTGTCGCTGGGCGCAGACCAGCAGTGGTGAGGATATGGAGATTGAGGGCCATTGTAGAATCTCCGGTCCAAAAATAGATGATTGGATCAAGAAGATGTGGTACATATACACAATGGAATACTATTCAGCATGGAAAGAAGATAAGTACATGCAATTTGCAGCAACATGGATGGAATTAGAGGGCATCATACTCAGTGAAATAAGCCAGAAAGAAAGAGAAAAATATCAAATGGTTTCACTTATAACAGGACTATAAGGAAACCAAATAGGAA